>JAMWET010004286.1:477500-508835 GCA_024036415.1 Prochilodus magdalenae
ATATTTAACCCCCTCCCCCCTTTCACCTTTCAGGTCAGTTTCTGCTGGAGCAGTCTCGTGTAACTGAAGCTGCTGTGATGGCGGAGAAGGCTGCTGAACTGGACAGCTCTGAGTTTGATGTCGTTTTCAGCGCGGCTCATATGCTCAGGTGTGTTTCCATGTGTGAATGAGAGATAGTCTTTTACAGACTGCAAGCTGTGAGATGTAAAGGACTGGAGACTGCTCTGATGGATAAACCCAGATCCCACACTGCCTCGCTCTCTGACTGATCCCCTCTGTCTTCCGGATACCACACAAGCCTCACAGACACAGGGCATTCAAGTTTAGACCACCATTTCCGTTTACTTATGTCCACTCTCCCCCCACTTCAGTGCAATGTAGCCCACATTTTAACATCTCATTGTGGCCACCCCAACCAGCCCGATACTTGAGCAACCGGGGTTGTCAATAAAATCCCAGATCAGAATACTTACTGTAAGAGGTTGGATGTATTTTAATACATATTTTGTGTGTCTTCTTTTTAGGCAAGCCAGCCTGAACGAGGCAGCTGAAAGATATTATGGGAAAGCAGCAGATTTAAGACCGGATGTAAGTATTCTATTAAATCAACAGCCATCAATTTTTTAAGAAGTTAAAAACCAATAATTACAATGCCTAAAAAAGTCTCGCTAAACAGTCCAGGGCAGCAGCCAGGAAAGATGCCACGGCAGGAGACAGCATAGACAGAGATACAGGAGAGAGGACAGACACAAGGGGAGACATTTGCATTTATGCCATTTAGCTGATGCTCTAATCCAGAGCAAGTTGCAGTTTGATCATTTCACACAGGGAGGCAAACATAGAAGATGCTGTGCCAGTTACCTCCTTACAGGACAGACAAAAGTCAGGAGACAGGATGGACTCGGGGAAGGAGACGGGTCTGACAGTGCTGGGGTGCTAGTTTTCTTAGCAACTTCTAAGATGAACACAGATGTAGTGAGAGGCACTGGACGAGGCATAGGCTAAATCACGGATAAGACTGCAGGATGAGTGGTGAGGTCATCAGCCACTGTTAGGGAAGCTGGAGAGGACAGTGTGGTCTGCTCAATCGCAGTGGAAGTGCCATCTTGGCTGCAAGATCCATACCCTTACGACCATGGCCAACATACTAGAATACTGAATCAGCACTTTTACATATGACTTACTGTGTCGATATGTTTTATCCTTTATCCAGGATTAGACAGTTTAGTAGGTCAGAACTATAAACATCCATCATCCTCTGATTTCTTTAATTGTCTTCATGAAGAAAATCACTCCTCGTTTTTTAGCATGACCACTAAACAGTTTGGCCCTCCCTCTGTCTCTCAGTATGCTGCTGCTCTGATGAACCTCGGAGCCATCCTCCACCTAAACGGAAAACTTCAGGAGGCAGAGGCCAACTACCTCCGTGCCCTACAGCTCAAACCAGATGACCTGATCACACAGTCCAACCTGCGCAAACTCTGGAACGTCATGCACAAACAGGGTGTGAAGGCTTCGGGGTCATGACCCTGCATTATGTGCTGACCCCTACAAATGCAGGCAGTTGGTAGTAAGAGTCTGAAGCTTGTGCTCCTCTGGTGTGGACAGTGTTGATGATGTGGGAGCAGAATCAGCACCACAGGCTTTAGAGCAGAAGCAGTTTCCCTGGGTCTGTGAGTCTGACAGATTGAGAACTGTGGTTGTGATTACTGGGTGTGAACTGATCCACTGAGGTTGGAGGATGTCCACATCACACCCTGATGGCCAAGAGAGGATCAGTGGAGGTGTCAGTACTTCCAGGAACCTCCACTGTGAATGGCACACAGCTGAAGGAAATGAGTTTCTGGTTTGTGTGAGTGGTTCTGGAGGATCTGCAGAATGGGGATTATTATAATTGGTCAGTTCTGCTGTTTACTTCAGTAGTCTGGAAGAAAATCCATCTTCAGTGTCATCATGCTGGCCGTCCCGGAGTATCAACAACCTGGAAGGACTGTACCATGAAGTGAATGCAGTGAAAGAGAAATGTTCATAATCTGTACATAATTATGTAAACTGGTAATTTATTGAGATCTGTTTATTTTTTCACTCACACATTAAATAGCTCAGCAGCACATCCAGAACTGTCCCTCCTTAGAAGTGCCACTTCAAGTTTCTCATTCAACTTTATTTGAGCAATGCTCTTTTTTATAATTTATTATGGAATGTTTTACCATGTTGTTGTTGTTGTCGTTGTTATTATTATTATAAGTTTCACACTTATGCCAAAATCTAGTAAATAAAAAAGTCATGCTGATTCTCTAAAGGTTGTTTTTTTCCTGTTTGGTTTCAACATTTGATCAAAACTTTCATAAATTTATATTAAACTTTATTTTAGTGGTGCTGTGACATCACACTTGTGGGGAGCTGATGGTAGGAAGTGATGCAGAAGCTTAATGTTTAAATTGAAAACATGTTAAAATTAAACTGGCCTGAAATATTAATGAAATGTTTTTTTCATATGTAATATGTCTGGGAGGACACAGAGGCTGTGACAGGACGCCAGCAGTCCAGTGAGGCAGAGTGTAGTGGAAATAGACATTAGTGGATTGTAGCGCTCTGCTGCCCTCTGGTGTATAAAATAAGAACTGCAGTGAGAACAGCACACAGTGACTCTTTAAGAGCTTATTTAACATTATCTGAGTGAAAGAATGAAAATAAATGATAATGGTAAAATATTCTCTTCTATTTAATTAATTATTAATTAAAAATGATAGTTTATTCTATATGTTTATTTTGAGTACTGATTTTCTTACATTGTGTTCTGTATGAGAAGGTGTGCAGTAAAAACCCTTCAGTCACTGATTCTCTTCTACACTGACAGTTCAGATCATTTACTTACTGGATTTTAGTCTGAGTTTATTTCTCTTTATTATTATTTCTGTATGTCTGTATTATAACTCACAGCAGAGAGAGTGTGTGTGTGTGTGTGTGTGTGAGATGGTTATCAGTGTTGGGATCAGCTCTCTGCAGGTGCAGCATTAGTGCTGTATTACACTGGAGCATTTCCTCTCTTTGAAGTCAGGCTCCTGTATGTTGCTGTAAGCGTCTCTCCTCACACACACTCCTCTAGAGACGGAGGTGGAGTTCTGTTCATCAGCGCTGACGCTTTTTTGATATATATGGAGGGAGAGAAAATGCCTCCTCTGATTTGTCACTGAAAATGTTTGATGGTTTCCTCTTCTCTTTCTAATAAGGTAATAGTGAGTGTGATTGGCGGCTGTGGGGAGCCTCTCTCTCTCCCCTCTTTCTCTCTCTCTCTCTCTCTCTTTCTCTCAGTATGTTCAGTCTCTGGGGTAGAGGAGGTGAAGCTTGTTCTGCTGCTGAGTTGAACAGACTGTGTGCAGGTCAGAGGGAGATGGACAGCTGTGTGTTTCTCATTCTTCTCTCCTCCATAATCACTCTCTCCACAGCTGGTATGTACACTCTTGCTTACCTGCCTCTCTCTCTCTCTCTCTCTCTCTCTCTCTCTCTCTCTCTCTCTCTCTCTTTGTTAGTTCAGTGTCTCTGTAAGTTGGTTTAATCTGGTTTATTATATTGATGTGTTTCTGTGCTCGTGTTCTGTGTTATAGATCACTGACTCTGTACGTTAAACTTGTTTAGGTTTTTTATGAGAGACTTTGTCAGGAGCACTTTAGGATAATTGGGAATTCTTTCTGTAACTGAGACTTTTTAAACTTAAAGAGAAGTCCGGCTCAGCTGTTTTAGGCTGAACAGTCTAATCTACTTTACAATTTTGGGTAGAGGCTGTATGTCAGTCAGGGTTGGGAGGGTTTAATAATGTGTTCAGTTACTGATGTAGTCAGTTTATATTCCATTACTTTGGATTACTTTTTTTTTTTTTAACAAATAATTAACTGAACACAATCAAACACGACAATAGAGGATATTAATATACCCTATACAGAAACAGTCACTGATCACACATTTAGACAAAAATATCTAAACTATTAGAAATATAAAGAGAGAATGATAAATTAGTGTATGTATACCAGTGTGCTGTGAAAACTGGACCAAGTTCAGAATCAGTGCAGATAAAAAAGAGGAAAATGAAGTGAGACGGAAAGGAAACAGGTAATCACTGATGAATGGTCCAGTTCATCATGTTCTAAATGGATACATAATACAGTTAAAAGCTGTTCTCGGCTCCTGGGTGTTACACTGATTTGTTCATTACCAAACGCCAAACAATAAACCTGGTAGAAAAAGTATTCTTAGATCATCAACATCAACAATAATCATAAATAATCATAGGCCATCATTTGTGTTCTGTCTGCTGGCTGTACTGTACTATACTGGTACAGGGCTGTGATATACTTCTTCAGAAACAGAAATTAATATAACACGAAAAGGCCATTATAGATAATGATCATTTACACAGATTAACATTTTACACCCATCATTCAAAAACTCACAAGACAGTGTTCCTAATTCACCATCATGTTAAACCTTCACTTTAAGCAGCTTAAAATACCACGGTGTAACAAACAAGAACAAAACAGGTGACTTTATAATCAGATGAGTTTGCTGTGGTATAATCAGGGGACATAATCATCATTAAACAATTAAAGCAAAATTAATCAAAGGTGACGAGTTGGTGTGTGTGTTGTTTGAAGGTAACCCTGCTGCTAATGATTTTTATAATGTACCTGTGTCTGATTACTGTCTGTTACCTGTAACTGTAACGCCCTGTAATCAGTCTGTTTTACATTAATATGCAGATTTAAACAGATTTTAATTTTGGTAGGAAGGGAGGGGGTCCTTGTGCCCACTGATTCTTATGAGGAATCTCCCCACCCCAGCAGCAGTTTGTGGTTTCAGGAAATGTACAGGTTTTATGTTTATGGTCAGAAACTGCAGAAGTAACAGTTTCAGTATTTCTCTGAGGATATGAGGATTGAATCTGACAATTACCTGGTTTTCCATTTAGCCAGCTTTAACTGCAGCGGAGTGGTAATCTGTTTATTTTTTACACGCATGAGTTCCTACTTCTGTACTTTTTAATAAAAGTCTGAATTAAGTAATTAGTGTAGATTATTCATATTTATAATGAACTCTCTCAGCTCTGACCTCATTAACATACTTTTCTGTGTGGAAAAAAATGCTGAGAGTTTAAGAAACATCTATAAGTGACATCACAGACATCCAAGCATGAGCCACCCCTATGTGGCCTTTAGAGAGCCTTATGAGCCATTAGAGGACTTTTAGACAAAACACAGTTGATGGCCAGTTAGAGTTTTTAAATATTTACTCCTGATGAGAAGATGATTTCTACCAGATTGATGTTTGGGTATGAAAAGCAGCAGTGCAAAATCCCAGCAGAGCAGTCTCGATTTAACTATATGGCACTTGCATGGCCGTGTGTTGCATCAGTGAAGTAGATAATTCTACAGTTTTAGTCTCAGAGCAGACATTTTTTATTTACCTGTTAAAATTGTTATATACACTTTTTTTTAAATAGGAAAAATACAGAACAGCTATGGAAGTAGAACAGTGTGCTGGAGGAAAATAATAATCTGGGGACCTAAAGTTCCAGTACAGTGAAATCTTGATGTTACAATACAGTAACATTCTAGGAAGCTATGTACTTCAGTGTGTGCAACAGTTTGGAGAAAGATCTTTCCTAAATCAACATGACAAAGTCATACAGGATTTATTTGCTGATTTGGTTTAGAAGAGCTGCTGCGGCAGACACAGCACTGACCCACATTTATTAAACACTGTGAACTAGACTATGGCTGAACAACTGGCGTCCTTCAGTCATGTTCAAAATGTGAGAAGTGTTCCAGGAGTGGAGGCTCTATATTAATACTTGAGGAATTTGAGGAATTTTGAGTTCAAGAAGCACATATAGTGTGATTATTTAGTCTTCATGTATTTTGGCATGTAATGTATCTGTGTCCTTGTGCTCTCTCATGCAGACAGTGTGAGGTTGGTTGATGGTGGAAGTCGCTGTGCTGGGAGAGTGGAGGTTCTGCATGACGGTCAGTGGGGAACAGTGTGTGATTATAACTGGGATATGAGAGATGCTGCAGTGGTGTGTAGAGAGCTGGGCTGTGGAGAGGCTGTAGATGCAAAGAGTAGTGCTTACTTTGGAGAAGGATCAGGACCAATCTGGCTGGAAGATTTGGGCTGTAGAGGATCTGAATCTACACTGAGGAACTGTACATCACAGGGATGGGGTATACACTACTGTAATCATTATGAAGATGCTGGAGTCATCTGCTCAGGTAGGCATTTTTGAATTTTTTAATATATTTAATAATACTAACTTTGCCATTCATATTTTATTTATGAATTAATGAATTGTACTTCTTAAAACTAAATCTTTAAAGAAAAATCTTTCAGTGATTTTGTACATATAAATATTATATAATAACTAAATTAATGTTAATGCTAAAATGTTATGATCAGTAGATGTTATCAGCTTAATGATGCATCATTCTGGTGTCTGCATTCTGCTTGATCCCAAAATAGAAAAGCACACAAAAAGCTGTCAGTCATAAATGTTTATTTAGTGTTGCCTCTGTTCTCTCATGCTAATATTTTAGAAGTCAGGCTGGTTGGAGGTTCTCACTGCTCTGGGAGAGTGGAGGTGCTTCATGGAGAGACCTGGTACACGGTGTGTGATGCTGACTTGGACCAGCAGGATGCAGAGGTTGTGTGTCGAGAGCTGGACTGTGGGCTTCCTGTGGAGGTGCTGGGAGGAGCTGCTTTTGGCAGAGGGGAGGGTCTGGTGTGGTCAGAGGAGTTTCAGTGTAGAGGCAATGAATCTCAGATTCACTCCTGTCCGACATCACCTTCACTCAAACACAACTGCTCCCATAACAGTGATGTGGGACTGGTGTGTGCTGGTAAGGACATCTTCACTTCATGGTACATGGTACATTCTCTTACTGATGTGCTGCATATGAATGCAACCGCTGCTCTGTTTAGAATAAAATGGAGTATTTGTTGCCCCACAATGTAACTGCTGCACCATTTAAGATGAGATAGCACATTACAAAAAGGCATTTCTCGATTAACTACAGACATTTGAAGCTTTGAAAGACATTACATGTTTTACCAGAAGCTTATGACAGACATATTAGCATATATTTACCTTGTAGCAGATCCGTTGTCACTCTCTCACTCTTTCTAATAGCCTCTCAAATAACACCGCACTGCTAAAGATTTGTTTGTTAACATTTAAAGAATTTGCATTACTGAGGAGAGAGAAAAATGGATTTATGCTTTTTAGGTAAGAAGCGGAGATAATAAGAAATAATAATATAATATATAATAATAAATAAATGGGCAAGGGGCACAGATATCAGCAGATAATGACTGAATAAACATAATAAATATGTGCATATATTGGTAGTTAAGTAAAATGTCTAGATGTACAGGATATACGGTAAAGTGTAATAGTGCAAATAAATAAACCTCTGATTTAAAATGAGATTCAGTCCTCATCTGTCCTCTTCCGCCCACACTGGGAAGAGATGAAGAGCCTAATGGCTCTTGGGACAAAGGATCTCCTGAGTCTGTCTGTGGAGAAGCTCTGTGATAGCAGCCTGCCACTGAACTTGCCTCTATTGTCCATGATGATGGTGTGCAGTGGGTGTCCATCATTATCCATAATGGACAGCAGTTTTTGCAGTGTTTTTGCAGAGTCCAGCTCTATACCAACAAAACAGCAGGTTTTGTACTCCGCCTCCTGCCCTCCCCTTACACAAGCCACAATAGCAGTATCGTCCGAGAACTTCTGCATGTGGCACGTCTCAGAGTTGTACCTGAAGTCTGTGTACAGTGTGAAGAGAAAAGGGGAAAGTACAGTCCCCTGTGGTGCTCCTGTGCTGCTGACCACAGTCTCTGATGTACAGTCCTTCAGCCTGACATACTGAGGACTCCCAGTGAGAAAGTCAGTAATCTAGGAGACCAGGTGCGGATTGATTGCATCCTTGCCAGCTTGTCCCTCAATTGTAGGGGCTGAATGGTGTTGAAGGCACTGGAGAAATAGAGAACATGACTCTTACAGCACTGCCCCCCTTGTTCAGATGAGAGTGGACCAGATGGAGAAAGAGCCACGTCAAATGTCTTTTTATGTGTAGCTCACTGAAGATGTGATGTACATCAATTTGGCATCACTGAGCTACAGGAAAGTAAAGTGGGCTGTGGTGTTATTCTGATGAGTTGTGGTACCTTATTGAAATGTCACTCATCTAAACATATTTAAATACAGATCTGTGCATAAGACCTCTAGATAAGATATTTTCTTCTTATACTACCAGCGTTAGGAGCAGGGTCGAAGAACTATATTTTACAACCCTGGTGTTGTAGTGTGGCCAGTCTGCCTCCAATTTGCGATTTCAGCTCGCTGTCAGTATTGGCTCGATTCATTGGTCAGTTAATATTACACACACTTTCATAAGAGATGGCTCAGTAAATTGAACTGGATATTATAACAGGTTGAATAACAAGAAGGTAATACACTCAAATGATAAGAATGATTAGATGATTAAGTGACACTAAGCAATTTATAGAATTTGTATACTTTCTGGGGGACACCATTAGGGAAACCTTGGTCTGGTTACATGGATACCACAAGCTGCATGAATGTAGCACCCCTTTCCCTAGCACCAGCGTTAGTTAAGACCCAGGGGAGGGGGCTATGGGAGGGGCTAGTCAAAGTACTACAGAATGACACTGGTTAGCACTACAGAGGGAAAACTACCATATATACTACAACTACCACGCTATCTATAGCGAATGATGGTTTAATATTTGTTTCTGAAGAATGAGACCAGACACAGAAATTATAACAAAACTGCGGTTGTTATTCACTTCCCTCTTTTTTAGCTCTAAAATAATATTAGATGGATGACAAACTAAAACAAAACGTTTACAAAATAAATAAACAAACAGTTAAAATACTGCTTGCAGGTGCGCCTAGATAATTACTCCTCAGCTACACTATAAAATACTTGACCTCCCAAAATACACAATATACACAATTTGTAGATACTTTGTCAACACTTTCCCAAAATAGTGATGGAAAATCAAAACATTAATACAAACATTCAGAACCCTTCAGCTAATCAACAGCAGTTACATTACAACAGGACACTAACTTCTAAACCATTTACACTTTTCCAGAAATAATGAACGTGGGCCCACACACACACACACACACGCACGCACGCACACGCACGCACGCACGCACACACACTAACAAACCAACCGCAGCAGGCCTGTACGATGCTCGGGTGCAGTGTGGCCGTCAGCACTGAGTGATAGTACGTTCAGTGAACGAATCAGTGAGTGAATTGGAGCCCTCAGTTCAGTGAACGAATCACTGAGCAAGCACAGTTCCCTCGCAATGAGAGTCTCCGCCACCAGATTCGAGGGTGATTCAGTGATTCACAGACCACACAACAGTTCCCCTGCCGGCCTGCACAGTCGCTGCTGAGCTCAACTACTGAACTGAGAAAGGAACGAATCAGCTGAGGAAGTGATTCGATTCAGTACGTTCACTCAAATGATTCGTTCATTCGAACGAATCGTTCGCGAACGACACAACACTATTTTTCACCCAACAGCGCAACAATAAAGGCAGTAGAAACTTCATCAGAGGACCCACACACTGATCTGACCAGTCCACGTCATGAGCGCCGCCATTTTCAAGCGCGTGGTTCAAACGGCCACCGGCGAACTACAACCTGCTAAACTGCTACAAGTTAGCAGCTACCACACCCTGAAGCTCTAGGGTGTCAACAATAAGCACCAGAACTCTCTTCACCTTTCGCTAGAAAAAGAAACTGTAAAACACTACTTTGTGGAAAATTGAAGAACAATGTGAGATCAGAGACGATTATACTATAGGAGAGCGTTCCTCTGAGTTATTACTTTTGAATAAAGAAAAGAGAAAGAATACAAAGTTATACCCAGATTAAATATACCCACATAGGCTAGATGGGACAGGTGTTAATACATTCTCTGTTACGCAAGGCTCTTAACACGCCTGAGAAACACACGTCTCAGGGTTCACACATCCTATAGCTTGGTACCTTAATAAACATCTTGTTTAGTAATGAACAAAGAGTATAGGAATAAGGTAACTAGACTTCTAACAACTAGATTATGAAGTAGACTAACAAAGAAAATTTTATACAAATCAAATGATGCACTGCTTTTTAAGGGTTGAACACAGGAGGATTGAACTCATAATAGGAATAGATTAATGACTGTAGAGTTAATGTTATGTGATCATTTTCTAGAAAACCCGGACAAGTGGAATTTTTTGAGGTTGCATAGAAATTACATAGAAATGATGGGTTAACCCCTGCCATCTGCAGGAGACTAGTAGAGCAATCCACTGGTAGATCTACTTACAGTACAATGGTCTGTTTTATGCATAAAAAATCTAAATCGAAAGCTGGTTGTATATTTTAAAACCCAGAAATAATATGTAAGTAACTATAAATATTATAGTAAAATATAGATATAAATGTCTAAATATAGACATCCTTATTTGTAGTTTTGGTTTCAGGATTGGTGAAAGCCATTCACTTTTGTCTTTAGCCAAGCTATTAACAGGATAACTTAAACACAGGATTAAACCACTTTGACTTCTGAAACGGGGAGGGGCACATGGAGGCAGGGAGTTTACAGATAAGCAGATTAAGGAAACAACATACAGATAAGCAGAAGTTATTATTTATTTCTGTACCAAGAGTATCAAAATAATCAAAATGAGAAAATTCTAGTTGTTTAAAAGGCTTTTGGAAAGCAGTCCATCCATGCAGAGCCCTGGTTAGTGAGGTCTGCCATTATCCGCAGTCCAATACTGATTGTGAGGTTTTGTTTTGTACAATTAAGGCAGTCCCCTTGATCACTACTTATAAACTTCTATTCCACTTTTAGTTTACGAAAGTACACTTTTAGGTATGCCCTCAATAAACTATTTCAGTATTTCTTATACCGGAAGTATACTTGTAAGCTTTCTTTAACTGTAAGTGAAAAAAAAAACTGAATTTTTATTTCTCTCCAACTATTAATCATAATGAATGCCAATACCAAAGGATTCTGGAATAAAAAAAGTTGAAGATAAAAAGAGAATTGATTCTACAACAGGATAATGATCCTAAATGCACCATAAAATATGCAAATTGATTTTTTTACCATGACTCTCACAGTCTCCAAAGGTGTTGTTAATAAGTATTGGAAATACAGGTTCCTCAAATTTTTGCCAAGGTCCTTGTCCGTTTTTGTTAAAGTAAAAGATGAAAATAAAGTAACCTTACTTAAAATATTAAAGACATGTCACTAAATATGTCCTAAGCTTATGCCATTTGGAATCATGTTTTTCTGATGTATCTATTCATGAACTCCATGAACTGATCTGTCTCTAATCACAGAGTTTAATTTTATTAAGGAAATTATTTACCACTATTCATTTACTCACCGACTCTATATTTAAATTATTTACCATCTCTTTTTTGGTCTTCTCTGATTAATGAATTAATACATTTTTAAAACTCATTTGGTTTCTTTGACAGGCAACTGGAGCGTGTAAATCGTTTCTGCCCAAACTGAGCAGCTGGTACATAGTTAGGAGTCATCTGAATACAAACAGTCTAAACCTGTCTGGGTAACACCAAGACTGACAGACTGACAGAACAGCAGTGCGTCTATCAGGATGTCACTGTTTCC
Organism: Prochilodus magdalenae; assembly: GCA_024036415.1. Lineage (NCBI taxonomy): Eukaryota > Metazoa > Chordata > Actinopteri > Characiformes > Prochilodontidae > Prochilodus > Prochilodus magdalenae. The sequence goes on from JAMWET010004286.1 coordinate 489,231, forward strand.
ACACTGACTGGAGTAATGTGAAAAGAAGCCTTTTGAATGTCCCGAGGTTTGTACCTCAGTGTTGTTGTAGCTAGTTATGGCCACATTCATATCTGTCTGTTCTGCTTTCTGTTGTACAGGCAGTGTGAGGTTGGTGGACGGTGGTAGTCGCTGTGCTGGGAGAATAGAGGTTCACCATAATGGAACATGGGGAACAGTGTGTGGTGATAACTGGGATATGAGAGATGCTGCAGTGGTGTGTAGAGAGCTGGGTTGTGGAGAGGCTGTAGATGCCCTGAGTGATGCTCACTTTGGACCAGGATCAGGACCAACCTGGGTGAACAGTTCGAGATGTAGTGGATCAGAGTCTACACTGAAGAGCTGTAGTTCACAAGGATGGGGTGAACATAACTGCAGTCACTCTACAGATGCTGGGGTTGTTTGTTCAGGTAGGATATCAGTTCAATCAGATTAACAACATGCTTTAAAATCATAATCATTTTGTGATTAGGGTTACCCCCTTCTAGCATTTCCTAAAACCTTCAAATGTGATTTTTGTTATATATTTTTATATATATTTCTTAATCTTTAGAAACACACTTTTGGGAGGAAAAATTATATTTAATAATTGCATTTAATCACCCATCAAAAGTTTCCCATGTCTATTTTTGTATAAATTTTTTTAGGTGTCAGGCTGGTTGGTGGTTCTCGCTGCTCTGGGAGAGTGGAGGTGCTTCATGGAGAGGCCTGGTACACGGTGTGTGATGCTGACTTTGACCAGCAGGATGCAGAGGTTGTGTGCCGAGAGCTGGGCTGTGGACTTCCTGTGGAGGTGCTGGGAGGAGCTGCTTTTGGCAGAGGGGAGGGTCAGGTGTGGTCAGAGGAGCTTCAGTGTAGAGGCAACGAATCTCAGATTCACTCCTGTCCAACATCACCTTCACTCAAACACAACTGCTCCCATGATAATGATGTGGGACTGGTGTGTGCTGGTAAGAGTGACATCAACACAACTAGTTCTACATTCTCTAATTCATGTACTGCATGTGCTGTTTAACATGTCCTCCTTCTTTCATTACAGCCGGTGTGAAGTTAGTGGATGGTTGGGGTCACTGTGCTGGAAGAGTGGAGGTCTATCATAGAGGACAGTGGGGAACAGTGTGTGGTGATAACTGGGATATGAGAGATGCTGCTGTGGTGTGTAGAGAGCTGGGATGTGGAGAGGCTCTACATGCCCTGAGTAGTGCTTATTTTGGTCCCGGATCAGGACCAGTCTGGATGGATGATGTGGACTGTAGTGGATCAAAGTCTACACTGAAGAACTGTGTTTCTCCAGGATGGGCTAATCATAACTGCAATCATGATAAAGATGCTGGAGTCATTTGTTCAGGTTCTGATCACTACATAACCACTTACATTTTTGGTGCCAAAGAAAATAAAACCTGACACCTTACACATTTAATCAAACAGAGATTTATTAAATAAAAATTCTCTTAACATCAACATATTATAAATGATTAACATGTGATCTGTTTATACAGTGTAGTGACAATCAAATGCACTGACATCTAAATCACTCTGATGTCTATATAATCTTAAACTGGAAAAGCACATACACACTTTGTTGTCAGTCATAAATGTTAACATTGTATAATCTGTATTCTCTTATATTAATATTTCAGGAAGAGTCAGGCTGGTTGGTGGTTCTCGCTGCTCTGGGAGAGTGGAGGTGCTTCATGGAGAGACCTGGTACATGGTGTGTGATGCTGACTTTGACCAGCAGGATGCAGAAGTTGTGTGTGGAGAGCTGGGCTGTGGGCTTCCTGTGGAGGTGCTGGGAGCAACTGGTTTTGGCAGAGGGGAGGGTCAGGTGTGGTTAGAGGGTCTTCAGTGTAGAGGAAGTGAATCAGAGATTTACCTAAGTCCTGCATCGTCTTCACTTAAACCCAACTGCTCCCATGATGATGATGTGGGGTTGGTATGTGCTGGTAAGGACTATATTTGTAACCTGTAAAAAATATTACATCTCTGTAACTCATTTACTATAAAGACGTTTCTTCCTCATATCTGACTTACTTTAAGATTTACCTCAGTAAACTTTTCAGAGAGATTTGAACTGTATTTGAAGTTTGACATGTATTTGTTAGCTGTAAATTATAATTATTTTCAACATGAACAACAAAAAAAACAACAAGCTGTAATACACACAATGATATTATATTAATTGTGATGTATTTGCTGTGATTCTTAAATGAGCACTGTAATGCGCTGTTAATATAGAATTTATAAACTGCCCTGACTGCAATAAAAAGTCTCATGTAGGGCTGTACCCGCTCAGAATTTTGTCAGTCGAATCAGATTTTAGATGAAAAGAAGAATGGTAGACCTGAAACAGTGGACCTTTAATTATTATATTACCCGCTAAAATAATTATTTCTAATTTATCGGCAGGCAAATTAAGTGACTGTACTTATCCTTAAATAAAGATAATCTTAGCTGTAGACGAATTAATATAAATATCTGTAATTTAGGTTCTAAAATAATGGAGTTATAATAAAACTAACGTCTCCGGTCCATTGTTCCTTCACCGCAACCAGCCATTATGTCTAAACCGAAAGTCAGCTCACTCGTTTGGAGCGGTGCTCGATGTCTGACTAAATGACGAGCAGACTTAGGTTTAATTTGTCGAGATTTTTTCTTCAGAAGCTCCTCCAGACTTTCTCTGAGACATCGCTCCACCCGTGTCTCTCAGCTTCACAGCTTTAGCTTTAACGGTGAACCGCCAGCGCACGGTGTCACGTGGATTTAATTTTTCAGCAAGCATGCGTCACAACCCAGCTAGAACTTAAATACATATTTATTATTCACTATGTAATAATTATTAAAATGTCTTTTTAAATTTTTAAAGTTCTTGTGCATTTTTGTAAGCTTTAGTCTGTTTTATGAAAAAAAAAACCAACTAGTCACTGTTGTCAGTCGACTTCAAGGGTCTCTGATTGACGATCCGACTCTCGACTTCTAGAGGGCAGCCCTAGATTCATGGTTCCCAAACATTTTACCCACCACCACAGTAACCCTTCAATCACTTTTAACCATGATGTGCATTAGAGTGTGCTCATGAAATCTCTCTCTCTTTCTCTCTCTCTCTCTGTTTCTCATTTTTTCTCTGTCCTTCTCCCATGACAGTGATGTGGGATTGGTGTGTGCTGGTAAGGACAATATTTGTAACCTGGAAAAATATTACATCTCTGTAACTCATTTACCATAAGCTGTTTTACATGTCTCTCTCTCTCTCTCTCGTACAGACAGTGTGCGGTTGCTGGATGGTGGGAGTCGGTGTGCCGGGAGAGTGGAGGTTCTGCATGATGGTCAGTGGGGAACAGTGTGTGATGATTACTGGGATATGAGAGATGCTGCAGTGGTGTGTAGAGAGCTGGGATGTGGAGAGGCTGTAGATGCACTGGGTAAAGCTCACTTTGGACCAGGATCAGGACCAATCTGGTTGGATGAAGTGGGATGTAGTGGATCAGAGTCTACACTGAAGAGCTGTACATCACAGGGATGGGGTAAACATGACTGTGGTCATTCTAAAGATGCTGGTGTCGTCTGCTCAGGTAAGCATTTCTGAATTTAATAATAATAACTAAGCCATTCATTTGATTGATTATTTTAGTGAATTGTACTTGTAAAATAAATACTTCAGTGATTTTGTACATATAATTTAATAGTTATGTTTAACTAAATGAATGTTAAAATGCTAAAATGTTATTTTTTTCTTATCTATGTTTCAGCTTACTGATGCATCATTCTTGTGTCTGCTTAATCCCAAAATAGAAAAACAAACATTTTGCTGTCAGTTCATTAGATGTTTCATAAGTGTTGTCTCTGTTCTCTCATTCTAATATTTTTAGGAGGAGTCAGGCTGGTTGGAGGCACTCGCTGCTCTGGGAGAGTGGAGGTGGTACATGAAAAGAACTGGTACACGGTGTGTGATGCTGACTTTGACCAGCAGGATGCAGAGGTTGTGTGTCGAGAGCTGGGCTGTGGGCTTCCTGTGGAGGTGCTGGGAGGAGCTGCTTTTGGCAGAGGGGAGGGTCAGGTGTGGTCAGAGGAGCTTCAGTGTAGAGGCAACGAATCTCAGATTCACTCCTGTCCAACATCACCTTCACTCAAACACAACTGCTCCCATGACAGTGATGTGGGACTGGTGTGTGCTGGTAAGGGGGACATCAACACGACTAGTCTCACATTCTCTAATTCATGTACTGCATGTGCTGTTTAACATGTCCTCCTTCTTTCATTACAGCCGGTGTGAAGTTAGTGGATGGTTGGGGTCACTGTGCTGGAAGAGTGGAGGTCTATCATAGAGGACAGTGGGGAACAGTGTGTGGTGATAACTGGGATATGAGAGATGCTGCAGTGGTGTGTAGAGAGCTGGGATGTGGAAGGGCTCTACATGCCCTGAGTAGTGCTTATTTTGGGCCTGGATCAGAACCAGTCTGGATGGATGATGTGTACTGTAGTGGATCAGAGTCTACACTGAAGAACTGTGTTTTTCCAGGATGGGCTAATCATAACTGCAATCATGATAAAGATGCTGGAGTCATTTGTTCAGGTTCTGATCACTACATAACCACTTACATTTTTGGTGCCAAAGAAAATAAAACGTGACAGCTATCGCATTTTATTCGGACAGAGATTTATTGAACAAACATTCTCTTAACATCAACATATTATACATGATTAACGTGTGATCTGTTTATACAGTGTAGTGATAATCAAATACACTTACATCTAAATCACTCTGATGTCTATATAATCTTAAACTGGAAAAGCACATACACATTTTGTTGTCGGTCATAAATGTTAATGTTGTATAATCTATATTCTCTCATATTAATATTTCAGGAAGAGCCAGGCTGGTTGGTGGTTCTCGCTGCTCTGGGAGAGTAGAGGTGCTTCATGGAGAGAGCTGGTACTCGGTGTGTGATGCTGACTTTGACCAGCAGGATGCAGAGGTTGTGTGTCGAGAGCTGGGCTGTGGGCTTCCTGTGGAGGTGCTGGGAGCAGCTGCTTTTGGCAGAGGAGAGGGTCAGGTGTGGTCAGAGGGTCTTCAGTGTAGAGGAAGTGAATCCGAGATTTACCTAAGTCCTGCATCGTCTTCACTCAAACCCAACTGCTCCCATGATGATGAAGTGGGACTGGTGTGTGCTGGTAAGGACTACATGTATAACCTGTAAAAATATTACATCTCTGTAACTCATTTACTGTAAAGCCTTTCCTTCCTTATATTTGACTGACTTTATGATTTACCTCAGTAAACAGTTCCAAAAGATTTGCACTGTATTTGAAGTTTGACATGTATTTGTTCGCTGTAAATCATAAAATTTTTTTTTAAAAAACAAGCTGTAATACAAACATTAATATTATATTTACTACAGTTCCCTCTGATTCTTAAATGAGCATAATGCAATTAATATACACTTATAAACAGGTATGACTGTGATTCATGATCCCCAAACATTTTACCCACCACCACAACAACCCTTCAATCACTTTATCTATGATGTGCATTGGTGTGTGCTCCTGAAATCTCTCTCTCTCTGTCTCTCTCTGTTATACAGGCAGTGTGAGGTTGGTGGATGGTGACAGTCGCTGTGCTGGGAGAGTGGAGGTTCTTCATAGAGGACAGTGGGGAACAGTGTGTGGTGATAACTGGGATATGAGAGATGCTGCAGTGGTGTGTAGAGAGCTGGGCTGTCGTGAGGCTGTAGATGCACTGACTGATGCTCACTTTGGACCAGGATCAGGACCAATCTGGAGGAATGATGTGAGCTGTAGAGGATCAGAATCTACACTGGGGAACTGTATATCAGCTGGATGGGGTAAAAATAACTGCAGTCATTCTAAAGATGCCGGCGTTGTCTGTTCAGGTAGGCTTTTTTGGTTGAAGGTTCCCTCTTGCATTTCTCAAAACCTTCAAATGTAATTTTTGTTATATATTTATATATTTTTATCTTTAGAAACATGCTTTTGGGAAGAAAAAATATATTTATTAACTACATTTAATCACCCATCAAATGTGTGCAATGTCTATTTTTTCATGAAATTTTTAGGGGTCAGGCTGGTTGGTGGATCTCGCTGCTCTGGGAGAGTGGAGGTTCTTCATGGAGAGACCTGGTACACGGTGTGTGATGCTGACTTTGACCAGCAGGATGCAGAGGTTGTGTGTCGAGAGCTGGGCTGTGGGCTTCCTATGGAGGTGCTGGGAGGAGCTGCTTTTGGCAGAGGGGAGGGTCAGGTGTGGTCAGAGGAGCTTCAGTGTAGAGGCAACGAATCTCAGATTTACTCCTGTCCAACATCATCTTCACTCAAACACAACTGCTCCCGTGACAGTGATGTGGGACTGGTGTGTGCTGGTAAGAGGGACATCAACACAACTAGTATCACATTCTCTAATTCATGTACTGCATGTCATGTTTAACATGTCTTCCCCCTTTCGTTACAGCCGGTGTGAAGTTAGTGGATGGTGGGGGTCATTGCGATGGGAGAGTGGAGGTCTATCGTAGAGGACAGTGGGGAACAGTGTGTGATGATAACTGGGATATGAGTGACGCTGCAGTGGTGTGTAGAGAGCTGGGATGTGGAAGGGCTCTACATGCCCTGAGTAGTGCTTATTTTGGTTCCGGATCAGGACCAGTCTGGATGGATGATGTGGACTGTAGTGGATCAGAGTCTACACTGAAGAACTGTGTTTCTCCAGGATGGGCTAATCATAACTGCAATCATAATAAAGATGCTGGAGTCATTTGTTCAGGTTCTGATCACTACATAACCACTTACATGTTCTTGTGTCAAAGAAAATAAAACGTGACATCTAATGCATTTTAATCAAACAGAGATTTATTAAATAAATATTCTCCTAACATCAAAACATTATGAGTAAAATGTGATTTGTTTATACAATGCAGCAAAAGTTAAATACACTGACATCTAAATTACTCTGATGTCTATTTAATCCTAAACTGTAAAATCACATACAAACTTTGTTGTCATTCATAAATATTGGTTTGTATAATCTATATTCTCTCAAATTAATATTTCAGGAAGAGTCAGACTCGTTGGTGGTTCTCGTTGCTCTGGGAGAGTGGAAGTGCTTCATGAAGAGACATGGTACACAGTGTGTGATGCTGACTTTGATCAGCAGGATGCAGATGTTGTGTGTCGAGAGCTGGGCTGTGGGCTTCCTGTGGAGGTGCTGGGAGGAGCTGCTTTTGGCAGAGGGGAGGGTCAGATGTGGTTAGAGGATCTTCAGTGTAGAGGCAACAAATCAGAGATTTATTTCTGTTTAACATCGTCTTCACTCAAACACAACTGCTCCCAAGACAGTGATGTGGGGTTGGTATGTGCGGGTAAGAACTATATTTCTAACCTGTAAAATATTACATCTTTGTAACTCATTTACATTGAGCACAAAAAAGTTTATGTTAGACTTGATCTATGATTTTCTTTTATTAGGGATATTTAAGTTGTAAACTGTATTTGAAAGTTATTAGTTAAACATCATTTGCAACCTGTAAAGCTAAATGTCAAGTGGTTGTACAAACCCCCCGGTCTCTCTGTGCTCCTGAAATCTCTGTCTCTCTGTCTCTCTTTCTCTCTCTCTCTGTCTGTCTATCTCTCTGTGTTATACAGACAGTGTGAGGTTGGTAGATGGTGGCAGTCGCTGTGCTGGAAGAGTGGAGGTTCTTCATAGACGACAGTGGGGAACAGTGTGTGGTTATAACTGGGATAAAAGTGATGCTGCAGTGGTGTGTAGAGAGCTGGGCTGCGGAGAGGCTGTTGGTGCCCCACAATATGGTCACTTTGGACAAGGATTAGGACCAATCTGGATGTATAGTGTGGGCTGTAGAGGATCAGAGTCTACACTAAAGAACTGTAAATCAAGAGGATGGGGTAAACATGGCTGTAATCACGGTCACGATGCTGGAGTCATCTGTTCAGGTAAGCTGCAGTCAGTCATCTCTTCAATGGATGAACGTATGCTTATGATCATAAACATAATATCATAATATCTAAATATTTTAACTTTTGACATCAGTGGATGTGAGAAATGTGAAAGAACTGAAAAACATTCATACATCAATGAAGCAGCCTAATTTAAAATGGCTGAGTTAATAATGCACATTCTTGATTAGTTTTAACACTAACACTTCCCTCCATAGACACAGTTCCACCCTGTTGAGTTTAGGCTAATCAGTCAACAGTAAACTTACAGTATGTAAGCTATTTTTTAATAAGTCTTTTACACACAAACTCTAACAAACTATTATTAAGAGATCCTGTATAAATATGTTTACTCTTTCAGACAGTTAGTTTTACTAGTTTTACTAGTTAGGACAACAATATCCATAATTCCAAATATCCCGTACTAGCTGAAGTTAAATACCACATCGCCGCACACGTTGCTTCCCATGTCGAGCTGCTGAGGCACTTTTTTGTTGCAGCTGTTTTTGAATCGCAGCTGCCTAATACCACTTTATGTCATCTGACATAAAGACATAATATCTCAGACATCAGTAGTCGTAATTCAGGACAAGTAAGGACAAGGTCAAGCGCAATCAAGTAATCCATCAATCAATATTTATTTGAATAGTGCTTTTTAGATGTCTCAAATCAGCTTCCCAGAAAATCAGTTTGTTATAAAGGAAATGAAAAACACTCAGCCTCCTCAGGTCGATCCCGGATCAGCTGAATGCTTGTGCAAATAAGTAAGTTTTAAGTCTAGTTTTGAATGTAGAGAGTGTGTCTGATTCCCGAAGGGATTAAGGGAGAAGATTCCACAGTTTTGAGGCTACCCAAGCTCCACCACCTGCAGTGGTTCTTCTGAATCTAGGACTCTCAGCAGGCCGTTGTTTTGTGAGCAGAGCGCATGTGTGGTTTTGTATGACTATAGTAGTTCACTAAGATACTGCAGCGCCTGGCTATTTAATGATTTATATGTTACGAGTAGAATCTTGTACTCTACGCGAAATTTCTAGTAAGGTCTCTAGCAGCTGCATTCTGGACTAGCTGGAGCTTATGTAGAGCCTTGTTTGAGCATCCGACTTAAAAGGTATTACAATAATCCAGCCTAGAAGTTATAAAGGCATGCACCAGCTTTTCCGTGTCTTTTAAGGATAAGATACTGCGCAATTTAGGGATGTTACGCAGATGGAAGAATGCCGTCCTAACAATGCTACAGACACGTGCATCAAAAGACAAGCTGGTATCGAAGATAATGCCTAGATATTTTAGAGTTGAGCTAGGAGTAATAGTGTGGCCGTCTGTATCCAAGACGAATAGTGAAAGTTTAGTTCTCTCTGCATTGGGTCTGAGTAGCAGGATCTCAGTCTTGTTTGGATTAAGTTGAAAGAAATTGTTAGACATCCGGTTTCTGATATTTTTAATGCATTCTTCAAGTTTATTTAGGTTTAAAGCCTCATTTGGTTTGACTGATATATAGAGTTGTGTGTCATCTGCATAGCAGTGAAAGGTGATGTCGAATTTACAGATTACCATGTGTTGGCTACGTGTTGGCTGTCATGGAATACACTCACAGTATGATTTCACAAACCTGGAGAAGGACATATTCTTTCCTGCAGGTTGTGTGTATGTATTTTTTTTCCCCTCTGTTTTGATGGAATGATGCTATCAAAAACATTACAATAGTCACACCATACTTACTAAGTAAGAGCCGTACTTTATTTAACATCATGTTTTTTTCATCTAAGCATAATATTTATAAATGGCTGAAATCAGTATTATGAACTGACAATAACAATCCTGTAAAATGAACAGGATGTCTGGACTTCCCAAGATTCTACTAGGTTTGTATTGCTTTAATTAGAAGATTAGAAGATAAGCCTAATTTCTAAAATAGATATTTTAAAGTAGTTTGTTATTCATGCACTTCTGGAAAGAGTAAAGGTCTTCTTATTATGTTAGATAAAAAATTACCACTTTACATTGAGACCTTTGGAGGGGAATGATTATACTTAGTGCTTAATATAAAATCATATTTGTGTCGATATATGCTCGGAATAATTTTGATCAAGTTATTTTGTGTAACCATTTGTCTACAGTCTACAGAGCACTATATATTTTAGAGAGGTAATATGAATAAAATGATCTCCCCAAATCCTAAGAACGGGTCCTCAGATATATATCATATCATGCAACAGTAGTTAGTTAATAGTAATCGGGAATCCCAATAGAGAAAATATTGCTTACAATTTACCATGGGGTTTGGTTTCGCTGATTCAGGGATTACGGCCCATGCGCGCCAGTCTTACAGTGCCTTGCTGACTAGTCTTTCTATAGAACATAGTTCCTGTGTGTATATCGGATCATTCCTCACTGTTGGTATAACACTAAAAGCACACCATTCCCCTAAGGTAGACCACAATTGCTGTAGAGATGGGGATTCTAGTAGACTGGTGCTTTCTATCGTATCCGGCTGTTTTTACAGAGGCACGCTCAAGAGGCAGACTTTGGTCTTCTTCTCGAGCATGAACAAACAAGGGTGTGTCCACCGTCTTACCCAATATCTGTATGTCTTCCTCACAGTATGTCTGGAGGCCAAAAAAGCAATTCATCATTGTGTCCATGTAAACAAAAATATGCTACTGTAACATCAAATGGTGTATTAATGTCAAGACAATCATAAGTTCTATATCTAGGCCAATATAGATTCCTCCACCAATCATTCCACCTGTTTGAGATGTGCGGGGTATTACGATTGAGCTAGACAAAATTAACAAAGTTTACCCCATCAGTTCCTGATGCCAACTTATTTTGCATTTTAGAGTCTAGGGAATCAAATATCCACGTCTCCAGGGACTGAAGACTCCACTAAGAATGATGGGGAAAGGGATCAAGTCTCACTCTCTAATGCAGACAATTCAGTGGACCTGTCGTTCTAGATCCAATAGGAAGCTTCATATAACTTTGCTGGACGCCACCTTTCTGGGTGCCAACTATTCTTTTTGACGATGAGTGTATAGTTATGAAGTAATATCACCTCCTCTGATATCTTAAGAGGTCCATCTGGGAAGGAGGGAAGCAACTTTACAAGGATGGAAGGGACAAGCTGGTCTCTCTTTGCCAAATCTAAATTGTCTAAGATAGGGCACTAGTGGTCTCTCACATGAGACTTTAACTATTCTTAGCGAACTCACCAATTTCTTGGTGACTCCACGGAGGCTACAGAGACTGCTTTACCCCAACTGGGTCCTTGGACAGAAAATAAATCAGCCTTGAAAGATTAGATAAGTATGAGATATGAGAACGGGCACATTAAACAGGCCCGGAGGAGGCTGGACAAACATAAGGTTCACACTTGTTTACTGTTTCTGTTTGCAACCCAGATTCTGTATGTGCACATGTCCTGCATGTTTTGTGGATTAAGGCTTTGTGCTATTATATGTTCTAATATGGCTTGAAAAATCTCGATTAACGAAAATCCTTTATATGAAATCCACTCAAAATGTTGCTAAATGACATGATGACCAAATACATGTAATACCAGGACACAGGATACCTTTGACAGAGTACTGAGATATAGAACACAGCCAAATCAGCAAGTGTATTGGCGTGAGATGCAAAGTGTGTGCTCTTAAGGAATTACTATTAGCCCATTAGACAAACGTCCATATAAGTTGTCCATATGTCATTGCTGTTCAAAGAAAAACAAGTACCTCCAAAACAGTAACTTTTCAGTAGTTACTGGTAATGTAAAGTGATTTTGTTCATAATTCTGAAGCATCTCTGCAGATCCATTCATCATGAACGTTTTTACCACAACCTAAGTGTCGGTCAACAAGTGAAAATGATGTAGAAAAATAACAATTTACAAAGGTGCAGATGTATGTTTTTCTTTAAACAGAGATGAAATGTCAGTTTACTTTTAGTTTTATTTTATAAATAAATAAATATTTTATAAGTGTTAAGTTAATGTAAACCTGCTACTTTTTTTACATTGTGCATATTGTCTGTATACTTCTAATGCAGGTCACAGAAAGCCCAGACTTACTGATGGTTTCCACCTGTGCTCTGGGAGAGTGGAGGTGCTTCATGGAGAGACCTGGGGGACAGTGTGTGATGCTGACTTTGACCAGCATGATGCAGAGGTTGTGTGTCGAGAGCTGGGCTGTGGGCTTCCTGTGGAGGTGCTGGGAGGAGCTGCTTTTGGCAGAGGGGAGGGTCAGGTGTGGTCAGAGGAGCTACAGTGTAGAGGCAACGAATCTCAGATTCACTCCTGTCCATCATCACCTTCACTCAAACACAACTGCTCCCATGACAGTGATGTTGGACTGGTGTGTGCTGGTAAAGCATTTATTTATAACTGAGATCAATTTACTGCAGTGAGCTGCTCTTATTCCTGTTCATTCCTGTAATGTGATGTTGTTTCAGGTCACACAGGGGCTCGGCTGGTGAATGACTTAGACACCTGTTCTGGTCGAGTGGAGCTCCAGTACCTCAGTGAGTGGGGCACAGTGTGTGATGTAAGCTGGGATATGAGAGCTGCCAGTGTCCTCTGTGGTCAGCTGAAGTGTGGGAGTGCTGTGGCTGTGGTGGGTTCAGACTGGTTTGGGGAGGGGAGTGGCCGGATCTGGGCTGATGTGTTTGATTGTCAGGGGAACGAAACACACCTGTCACAATGTCCCATTTCATCATGGAGTCGAACTGCATGCTCTCATCAACAGGATGCTGGAGTCATCTGCAGTGGTGAGTCTCTCAATGTGTTTTATGGAAACTAAGTTCTGCTGTTCTAAAAAAGTAAAACAGTCTGTTGTTACAAATAAAATATGTGTATTACTGTATGTTTTCTTTTCAGGTTCCTCTCTGGCGTTACATGAGGGGAGAGTGCGGTTATCTGGAGGGATGGAGTGTGAGGGGGAGGTGGAGGTGTACTTCATGCAGGACTGGAGGAGAGTTCTGCTGGACTCCTGGAGTGGGTCTGTGGCCTCTGTGGTCTGCAGACAGCTGGGCTGTGGCTCTGTGTTCACCTTCTCTAGATCCTCTCCATCCAGTCCTGAACACAGCTACATGTGTGTGATGGGTTTCACCTGTACTGGAAGTGAAGCTCATCTGGGGAACTGCAGCAGCAGTGCAGTTCAGGAAAAGCCCTGCAGTTCAGGAGAACAGCTCTCACTCACCTGCTCTAGTAAGAGATAAATGATAAATGTTGACAACAATCCTCCCCAAAATCTCCCAAAATATATTATAATCCTTATTATAAACATTGTTTATACAGTCAGGATATTCATTTGGTTCATTTTATAGAAGAGCATAAATACATTACAATCAGAAGCTGCTGTAATGTGTGAATAATTCCGCTTTGTGCGTGTGTGTATGTGTGTGTCTGTGTGTGTGTATGTGTGTGTGTGTGTGCGCGTGTGTGTATCTGTGTGTGCGTGTGTATGTGTGTGTGCGTGTGTGTGTGTGTGTGTGTGTGTGTGTGTGTCTGTGTGTATGTGTGTGTGTGTGCGTGTGTGTTCGTGTGTGTCTGTGTGTGTGTATGTGTGTGTGTGTGTGCGCGTGTGTGTATCTGTGTGTGCGTGTGTATGTGTGTGTGCGTGTGTGTGTGTGTGTGTGTGTGTGTGTGTGTGTGTCTGTGTGTGTGTGTGTGTCTGTGTGTGTGTGTATGTGTGTGTGTCTGTGTGTGTGTGTGCGTGTGTGTGTGTGTGTGTGTTTGTGTGTGTGTGTGTGTGTGTGTGTGTGTGTGTGTGTGTGTGTGTGTGTGCGTGTGTGTGTCTGTGTGTGTGTGTGTGTGTGTGTTTATACAGCTAACAGCTCCATCAGGCTGGTTGGTTCTGGAGGAGACTGTGCAGGAAGGCTGGAGGTTTTCCACAGCGGCTCATGGGGGACAGTGAGTGATGACTTGTGGGGTATTGAGGATGCGCAGGTGGTCTGCAGGCAGCTGCAGTGTGGAGTGGCTCTCGACGCCCCAGTACCAGCCCAGTTCGGACCTGGAACTGGACCCATATGGCTGAATGAGGTGCAGTGTGAGGGGAATGAGACGTCCCTGTGGAACTGCAGCTTTCAGCTGTGTGGAGAGGATGAATGTGGACACAAGGATGATGTAGGAGTGGTGTGCTCAGGTAAAGAGTGCTAAATGTTATTTTTAATATTTGAGACAGCTGTATCTGACAGATAATCATGAAGCTATCCAGTCTTTTAAAATGTTATAAAGATACATACAGCACATTTCAAATTGCTGAAATACAAACTGGATGAAAATTTGTGAAAAGACATTCACAGTAAAGTTAAAGTAAAGTTTATGGTGGTATATTTTAATACTGTTTAATACGTAATAAGTAGTTCATTTAAAGTGAGGTCATTTTTCTCCCACCAGAGTATAAAGAGATCAGACTCAGTGAGGGCTGTGAGGGGAATCTGGAGGTGTTCTACAATGGGTCCTGGGGTAACGTGTGTGTTAATGGAATGTCTGAAGAAACAGCCAGTGTGGTTTGTCGAGAGCTGAACTGTGGAAGTTCTAGCAGTGAGTCCTGGGGAAGAGCAAGAGTGGAATCAGCTCCTAACTGGCTGGATGATGTGAAATGTAGGAAACACGACTCGACTCTGTGGCATTGTCCGTCTTCTCTCTGGGGACATACCAACTGTGATAACAGCAATGAGGTGGCTCGCATTACCTGCTCAGGTAGGCAGTCTCTAGAGATTATAGTGCTTTATATACACGTCTGTGCAAAACAGTGGTCCAAATAGCTGCACCCAGAAGTGATCAGCTGACCAGCTTGAAAGTTGGCAGATTGGTTTGACATTGTGAGACATGACATGCTCGGCCACGCATGTCACATAAGCAAGGACGAGCCTCATCGCTGTAGCTAACTGACCTAGTGTGATCAGTGATCCCCTCCGGGAGTCATCGTCGTGTTAGTGCCAGCACCATAGGCAGACAGCTGCAGAACACAAGACTACATTCACACAGGCCATTATGATGACTCCCACTAACATCACGTCAACATCACCAAAGACTGCGATGATGTTGTGCCAGACTGTCATGGAATGTCATGAGTCCCACTTTTGAAACATTCACACGTTCAGAAGGCCTGGTGTCCCCACACCTCCACCCTTACTGCAAAATCTGCAGAGACTGTGTGAGAATATTTAAGCTGCATGGGATGGCTGGTCCGTAGCCATACTGAGAGATACCACTTCTGTATGCGTAGCTCAGTAAACATTGTCCACATCAGTCTAAATGTATCATCACTTATTGTTAATGGTCACCTTTATCTTCCTTCCCAATAGCACTGCAATCCCACAACCACTTCCTTCTGGGCATAACTATTCTTTTAACGATGAGTGTGTAATGGTTTTTATTGATGGATTGGTGAGAGGGGAAAAAAGCTGGAAAAAAAAATCAAAACATGAAAAAAAATCTGAAAACAAAAAACTGTCTGCAAGTTCACAGGATTCCAACATTTGAAGAAATCATAAATAAAAAGTTCCATACTAAGTTCCATTATCTATTTGTTTAATTCTGATTTACTCACTAACAATAGCATTGGTAAGACCATTACAAGCCTATGTTTTGCCATTTTGTGTGTGTATTAAAATGAGTAAAAATATTTCAGATAAACTTAGATAGATCTGAA
The DNA here is from genome assembly GCA_024036415.1 of Prochilodus magdalenae. Taxonomy (NCBI): domain Eukaryota; kingdom Metazoa; phylum Chordata; class Actinopteri; order Characiformes; family Prochilodontidae; genus Prochilodus; species Prochilodus magdalenae. The sequence continues at coordinate 504,866 of JAMWET010004286.1, forward strand.
ATAGTGTATAATAATCAGTCCACTTACAGACAGGGTGATCTGGTGATCTGGGTTTATTGATTGCATTTCTGGTTATGTTGTTTTTGTTGTCATTGGCAGGAAAAAGCCGGTCAAACGCACTCATCATGAGATGTTCTTCATCTCTCTATGAGAGACAGTGCTCAAGTAAGAAACATTCATTTCATTAATATACCACAAACAGAGGATTACTTTTTTACTGACGTTTCACTCTTTATCTTCCTAAATAACATACAGAGCAGGTTGCCCTTGTGTGTACATGTATTGTCCCCACTTCCTCAGTGTCTCTAAATTAAATGTAAACATTACATTATTGTACATTATGCCGCATACGTGTTAATGATAAATTTGTTTATCCTTGATGATAATTACTGAAAATGATTATTTATTATAGTAAGGTATAGGTTGTAGTTTACATAAGACATGACAGGTTACTGTGTACTGTGACTGGTTTGTGGCAGTGTCATATGATTTTTCAAGAAAAATACAGTTTTATAACACTCTGGGATTCTTTTCATGTGTGTTTGGTGTAGATCACCTGCCTACTCAGGCTAGGGAGTGGAAAGAAAATGAAAAGCGTTGCTCTGGAAAACTGGAGGTATATCATAACTCAGACTGGGGTATGGGTCCATGTCTGTGGATGATGTCTGTGGACATCAGGGATGCCTGAGAGTGGTCTCGCAGGCTTGCTGGGTTGTGGGCCAGTTATGGGAGTATTGTGTTTGGTGCTGGTTCAGGGCCTGTCTGGCTGAGCAGCAGAGTGAAAGTGTGGAGGGAATGGATTCATCACCTCTGTGGGACTGTTCCTCATTGCACCTGAAGAACACAGACAATGCTCCCACAGGCAGCACGTAATGGAGTCACCTGTGCATGTGCAGGTCAAGAGGAGTCTACTACTAGTTTTTGGAGTCTCTGACCTCTGGAGCTTCTGTTTATCTATGTGTTAATGTCCTATGAAGCTGCAATTGAAAAGCTGATTGGTGCGCTTTTTTGTTCATGCTGTTCTATGCTACTGACATATCTCTGCTGTTAGCAACGTTGTATTAATAATCTTGTATCTCCAACCTCACAAAAACTGACAAACAGATAATAAACTATGTCCAAAAAGCTGAGAAAAAATGACAAATTCTGGGCCCTGTACACTCTCATGTTTAGTGGGCCCCTATCCATGCCAGGTACAACGAGAAAACGTGAGCAAAAAAAAATGGGCCCCTCTCCCTTACCCGTCCCCTGGGTAGTCAGGTCCACTTTTCCCCCCCCCACACTACCACGGCCCATGCTTAAACTATATAAACCCATAATTCAAACAGCCTATTAACTTCATTTCTCTTTACTCAGTGTAACATTTTTGCATTTAAGTTTTTTATTTTCTTTCTTTACATGCAAGACATACCGTACCTTCTACTCCCTGCACCCATAATTACAACCCCCACCTCCACCACCTCCAAAACCCCCACTTACCACAGGTACATCTTAATGTCCTCAGGTCATTTTCTAAATGATTTCTAAATAGATCGTTCAGTACATCTACAGTTTCTATTCTTTCTGTATTTTTTATTTGCAGTTGGTCAGCCAGCAAAAACAATCAACCACTCCATCATCTGCTGTTCGTCCGTTTATGCCGGTGTCCTCTCCTGGTTCTGGGAGTGCTGCTCTTCCCTAGCCTTAGTTTTTTCTGGTTGTGCTGTTGTACCAGAACAGACGGCTCAAGAGAGGTAGAAGAGATTCGAGATCATCTACAATCCACTTTTCTGTACATTCTCACTAAAACTACCATTAGTCCTTCAAATCTGTCATCAGTCTCCTCTTCTACTGAACTGCCTCCATGTTTCCTCTCTGTCTCCCTCACAGTGGCTCTCTAAGAGGAGGAGCGTAAGACTCTGACTGAGGCAGTCTATGAGGAGGTCGACCGCAGATACGTCACTAACAGAAATGACTCGACTGAGGAAGGGTGAGTGATGTATGGAGTGTTTCTACATGAGGATTAGTGGAGTAAACTGAATCATAATCTTCAGTACAGCCTTTCTCAGTGTAGTACAGGTTTCTCAGAGCTGCTTGAAACACTTTATTTAATTCAGAGAGTCTTTATTCTCAAAAACACTTAACACAGGTGATATTAACACATACGTCTCACTGGCCAAGAACAGAGCACCTTCTTCACACAGTGAATCTAAAATCCACAGATCCGCTTTTAAACAAAATGACCCAAAACCAAACTTTCCCATCAGACACTAAACACCAGGTGAGTGAATCCTCCTCCTCACACCTGTTTCAGGGGGGGCCTGCATTAATGCTGGAATGGTCTGGGCTGTAAGATCTGCTGATGTTTAAAAAACTGAATCAGAAACCAGAACTACATTTCAGGGCAGTGTAATATTTATTTCCCCACCACAAACACTACCTTCCTACTTGTACATACTCTAGAGAGTAAAGGTGAGAGAGGATGATGGCGATGCTGCTTAAAAATGATTTCCAAAACTCACAGGGTGAGTAAGGTGTCAGTATAGGGGGGACTGTGTCAATGGGAGCCTAAAGAGAAGGCTCACCTGCCCATACCATACGTGACTGAACTCCCAGTAAAATTCTGATAAGGGTCTTAATCTCACATCATGTCAAGTATTATGACTATATGAAAAGGGGGAGACAGCTAACCCACCCCTGTTAAACACAATCACGCTTTACACAGGAGCTAGTACAGGACACTACACGTCCCTCTACTAGACAAATCCTGCTTGCCTCCGTGTGGTCTTCATTTGGGTCAATGTGACTTTTCAAACTATGCTCAACCTTTTCCACTGGGAGATATAGAAAAAACACTCAACTAAATAAAGATACTCCAGTACTACTTTTACTAACTTACTTCTCCTTCACCCTATTTACAGACCACAGCTTGATCACAGCCCTCATTACTGAGTTACTACAAAGTGACTGTGGTTCAGATTGAGTGCTGAATGTGTAGATATGAACTATATGACGTGGTTTTTCTTTTGTTATTAAACTAGACGTTGTTTGTTTTATTTATGTTAGTTTTGTGTTAATATTAGTGAAACAATGAAAAAGTAATTAACACATCATAGCAGATGTAAACGTCTGTTCTCCTATAAGAACATGCGCCGAGTAAGGATTAAGTTGACACTTATGAATGAATCTAAAATGGTTATTCTAAAGAGTAAATGAGTTAATATGATAGTTTAGATGTATCTTAGACTGAAATAGATACAGTAAGATAGATCTACATGTAAGTGGTAGTGAGCTACTTCTGCTGATAAGCATCTATCAGGCAGCTGAAATTAAACTGTCTCATCCTGTAGACCTTCCATTTTAGGACTTACAGAGAAACCACACAGCTGCAGGTGCGAGAGAGGGAGAGAGAGCAGGGGGAGTTCAACTGTGTGTGTGTGTGTGTGTGTGTGTGAGAGAGAGAGGGAGAGAGAGAGCAGGGGGGTTCAACTGTGTGTGTGTGTATGTGTGTGTGTGAGCGTGTGTGTGTGAGCGTGTGTGTGTGTGTGTGTGTGTGTGTGTGTGTGAGAGAGAGAGAGAGAGAGAGAGAGTTAGACTGAAGGAGATTCAGAAGACTGAGAACCATCAATCAATAAGAGTCTGATTGAACAAATGAGTGACCTGTTGATAAGTCGTGAGTGACTGACCGAGTGACCGAATGACCGAGTGATTAATCAAATGAGTGACCAGTTGATAAGTCGTGTGTGACTGACCGATTGACCAAGTGAGTGATCAAATGAGTGACCAGTTGATAAGTCGTGTGTGACTGACCGAGTGACCGAGGGAATGAGTGAGTGATCAAATGAATGACCAGTTGATAAGTCGTAAGTGATTGACCGAGTGACCGATTGAGTGGGTGATCAAATGAGTGACCAGTTGATAAGTCGTGAGTGACTGACCGAGTGACCGAATGACCGAGTGAGTGATCAAATGAGTGACCAGTTGATAATCG
>JAMWET010004287.1:0-21535 GCA_024036415.1 Prochilodus magdalenae
GTGATCCTGATTGTCCGCTTTTTTTCAGGATATACAGTCCATGTACAAACCTGCATGTTTGGAGGCTACGCTGAGTCACACTTAAATACTTAGCTTCTAATTTTATTTGCACTTATCTGTTCTTTTGTACCTTTTCTATCTTTTTTTCCTTTTTACTCTCATTTCTAACTGTTATCCTTCCCACACTACACTCCATTACCCCCCTCTATTATTTCATATTAATTTTCATGATAGCGAATGCGCATTTTGGAGTGCTGTGTCTTGAAGGACGAGGAGGCGATCGAGAAACGATTCTAACGTTATGCTGTAGAAGCATGAGAGCATGAAGTACATATAGCAATAGTGTATTGGGGCACATAAGTTGCAGTTAGTAACATTATATTTATGATGTGTTTATGTGGCCTGTCCGCGATCGCTCTGGATATGTTGTAGGTTATAACATTTCAGACAACATCCTTAAGAATTACACAGTGCTTATATAAACTAATATTTACATTCTCTAACTACATATCTGATAATAGTCCTAGCACGGCTGCGGAAGACAACTCAGAGAACAGGCATGACATAAAAATTCAGAGATATGGACTGCTGAAAAGTTAAACGTGCACAGGACCTGAAACACCGAAATAAATTAGTGATTTTGTGTCATCTAGTAAAATGATTATTACGTTGGATCCATTTTGGAAAGAGCCCCGTTCTGTTAAGAACATATAATCTGTGTCAGTTTTTCAGCATAGCAGATGGTCATCATAGGCTGGATGGGCTCTGTAATCAGGGGGTAGAATGTACTGCCGGATTTATGTCTGGTGATTACTCATCAGGTTTTTTATATCCCAATCGCAAGTGCCCTGTTTCCACGCTTCGAAAAATGGTGAACATGTAATAAATTATTGGAAATCCCATCCTAGGAAATAAGGAGGATAAAAGTCCATCGCCCCCCCCCCCCCCCTCGATGAATGATGGCTAGCTTACACAATATCACACTCATTATATCTAATCCATGTGGACTTTAGACCAAACACAACCATCATTCAAAGTCATAGAAGCATCTAGGACCACAACAAGCATCGTAGGTACACTTGAATGTGACTGAGAATAATGAGTGCAGTGCGAATGATAGGTGTACACAGGACACATGGAATTCAAGACGGGATTTTCAACACTAATGGGGAAACATATATTATTACATAAGAATGATAAACATTAAGTTAAGATCATGATAGGACAGAGTGAATAATATATACTATTAAACACAAATTGAGATGCTAACACTATACATGAAGTAATGCACAAGATTTTTCCTAAAATGCATTAATTACCAACATTTAATGTGGAGATATCTTTAGATAAGCAAACATTATGCACAACACGCTCTAAGGCAGCAAGAGTTTGCAAAATTGTTTTTAAAAGCTCTCTATGAAATCACGAACAATGTGCCCTCACCTCTTTCGTGTGCATGCAGCTGTACACATACTCCTTTAAATAAAATAAAATATTAATCAATAATTAATAATAATCATACAGTGTCTTTTCAATGCAAGTAAAACTCCATGCATCGACTAAAAATAAAGTGTTTTACTTTGTTGCATCTGGAAAATATTATTAGGATATACTGTAGGAAAAATGTAATATGTATTTATTCAAGTTTATATAAACAGGAAATAGTAAAACTCAGAAAATGCAGTGTCCCTGTATGTTATGTTATGTAACCCATTTCTGTATATTAAAGGTCTTTTGACTGATTGGGTCAATTAAATGTCTTGAATAGCCAGTGATGAGAATTTGGAATAGTGTCTAGAATTCTAGAGACTCTAGAATGTAATGGTTGGGTCCAATATAAATGTAATCCACATCAGGGTTTGTGTTACATCAGTGTGTTTATGTATGGTGCAGTCTAAAAAAATGGTGGTATGTGGTGTCTAAATGGTGAATAGTCACTCCATGTACACTAGTACACACTTTTACAGATACAAATACTGCTGGAGATTAGCCTTGTTTTATACATACAACCGGAAAAAATATGATTTCATTTAATCGTTGCTGTCCAGCTGAAAAACATGTATCTCCACTTTTGTCCATTTTTTACTTCATGCGTCATTTGAATCATTCAGCTGCTGTTTTACAATGAGCGAGAATCTCATTATGAATGGACCAACTTAAATAGGCCCAAAATGTTTGGAAGATGTGATGTCTCTGGTTCCATTGACTTACATAATAAATGTTCAACTAAGTGCTTTACACAGTGGCCGCTCCTGTAAAGTTAGACCCAGTAATAACGTTTTTTGATTGTACTTGTTTTTCTTTTGGACACAAGGTGACATTAATGAACCTCTTTAGTACTTAATTTACCATGAAGTTGACAATTTTAAGTTTGAGTCTGCTCTTGAAGTCAAGCATTTGTTTTATTGACGTAGGTGTGAAGTGTTTATCTACTAGACACATGAGCCTATCAGACATATCCCACATTCTCCAGTATACAGGGCAGCAGTGTTATCCACTACACTATACATATCCTGTAAACTGATTCAATAGAACACTGAATAGTGCATGAACATCATGGTGATTGTACCATTAGTTTGATTGTACGGCTGCAGGTCTACTTGATGAAGGAAGCTGTTTTTGTCATTGCCTGTAAGACTGTGTACTATGGTGGCTGGAACCACAGTGATTTAATCCATTACAAAAACCTGCTGTTGAGGCTGAAATAGACTGATGATCTGTGTTTGAACTGTTCTGTTTGTTCCTTCAGAATACCCACAAAAGCAATACCCGTATGGAGGAATATTCATTTTCATACAAACACAATTATCTGAAAATAGAGACATAGATGGCTAATATCTTAGATAAGCAACACTATGCACAAATGTCTAAGGCAGCAAGAGTTTGCAAATTGTTTTAAGCTCTCTGTGAAATCTTGAAATGTGCCCACTCTTGTGCATGCAGCTGTACACATATTTAAATACATAAAATATAATAATAACAATAATAGTAATAATAATAATAATAATAATAATAATAATAATAATAATGATAATAACATTATTAATAATAATAATAATAATAATAATAATAATAATAATAATAATAACATTAATAATAATAATAATAATAATAATAATAATAATCCACATCAGCATTTGTGTACATCAGTGTGTTTATGTATGGTGCAGTCTAAATGGTGGTATTTGTCTAAATGGTGAATAGTCACTCCATGTACACTAGTACACACTTTTACAGATACTGCAGGTAGATACTGCTGGATTAGCATTGTTTTACACATACAGCTGAGAAAAATATGATTTTCATTTAATGTTCTTAAGTTATTTAAGTTTGAGTCATGCCCAAGATTGATTTTTGATGTAGTGAAGTGCTGGAAGCTGTTTTTGTCATTGCCTGTATGACTGTGTACCAGGGTGGTAGTTGGGTCCACAGTGATTTAAGCCATTACAAAAACCTGCTGTTGAGGCTGAAGTACTGTAGACTGATGATCTGTGCTTGAACTGTTCTATTTGTTCCTTCAGAATACCCACAAAAGCCATACCAGTATGGAGGAATATTCATTTTCATACAAACACAATTATCTGAAAATAGAGACATAGATGGCTAATATCTTAGATAAGCAACACTATGCACAAACGTCTAAGGCAGCAACACAAATTGTTTTCAGCTCTATGAAATCAGTAAATGTGTTTGTTTCTTTATAGCAGTATAAGCATCATATGATTGAGAATAATTGAAAGAGAGGCGTGTTGTTCGAGAACATATACTGTAGGTCTTTTGAATGGAGAATAGGTTTACACATACAATGAATGCCAGTGCTATATAACAATGAATATATTCTTTATTGGATGAATATAAGTGTGCGGTACATTATATGGCCAGTTTGTATTCTGATCAAAACCTCATTATATCCAAAAGAGCTATCAACGAATAAATATTATTTTGGAAAGAAACTCTTATGTTGAGCCTTATTACAGCAAAACATAAGAATGATATTTGTGGGATTCTGAACAGGTGAATTTAGGAAATGCAAAAGCTGTAAATCAATTGGAAAAATAAATAAAATGAAACCAACTAGTACCCCCATCGACAAGAGCAATACAATAATAATAATAATAATAATAATAATAATGCAAATTAATAGTAGTATTAGTGTTCAATTAAAATGCGTTTAGCATTAGGTGCCTTATCCGCTAGATAATCACAGCACACAAAACCTGCCTACTGACAAACCTGCTCTTCTACAAACCACTAAACGAGAACCATGCCTGCCTCAAAGCAAATATCTTTCAGAAGACCACACAAACATATTATGGAATTGAGACCTTCATTAGTTTTCATTAATCCATGCTTAGGCAAAGTGTCTACGACAGGAGAGAACTTAAGCCTGTGGCTACTTTCTCTGGGCGTGGATGTCGTAGATCACGGATTTAGGACGGGTTAACAGCAAAAGACCTACAGAACACTCTACAACCCTCTGTTCATGTGTTCCCTATTTGAAAGACACTGAACAAGAGTGATGTGTTTGGAAGGACACCCTGGAGGATGTTGCAGTTCTCAAAACAAAACTTTGCACCCTTTTTGTACCCTACCCTATATCTGGATGTTCCACAAGGTTTCTGGGAAGATATTCTACTGACAGACATGGCGAAAATGAGACTTTTAGCACAGATCCACAAAGCTATGTTTAAAGGAAACAGGACACTGGACACTAACGTCAAAACCTCATCCCAACTGTGAAGCATGGTCAAGGGCCCATCATAGTATGGGTGCTATGATGGCTCAGGGCCTGGATGCCTTGTGCTCACTGATGGAACAACCAACTTCATATGTGTGTCAAACTATCTTACATGGGAAAGGCCACAGTCCATGACCTCAAGTGACGCTGGGGAACTGACCTGAAGAGTCATTGGGTAATGCAACAAGACATCATTGTTGCATTTGTTATTCAACCAAATTAAACCATAAAAATTATAATATTATTCAAAATTAATATTAATGATCAGAACAAGGTTCTTTTTAAATCCAGCTAATTCCAAACAGTTCACTCACTATTTCTTTTAACTGTGTACATTGTAAAATTAAAATTTCACCACAAATTATTCACCACATTTAATCAATATTCTGGACCATACCATAATTAATAAATCTTTATTTTGACTTAATATGTAGGTATTGAAAACTAAACCTAAATATGTGCAATGCGATATAATGGTTCAATGATGCAGTTATAAGTATATTTTATCATATATTTTGTGGAATAGCATTGTTATGTGGTTTAACCTTAACAGCATTTTATTACTTATCCTTCTGACTGTGGTGAAAATACATAGAGAATATCCCCCAGTGTTTAGACTTGCAGGTGTTTCCTGTTAAAGGTTTAGAGCCTCACCATGTTCCTGAAAGTCTGAACTGTCAAGTAACTAAAAATAACTAACTGCCTCTCTACATTTATGAACAAGATTCACTTTGAAGTGCCCAGTATTGAAGGATTGTTTTGTTCTATCTTTGTTTTAGCTGGGTTTTCTTGTTTGAAATATGAAACTAATTTCTCTAGAGTTACATTATGAAATAACAATTGGTATACCCAATGATTATCCACTATATAGCCAAAAGTATGTGGACAGCCCTCCTAATTAATCCAGAGTCCAGATGTTTCAACCACACCTATTGCTAACCGGTGTATAACATTAGGCATAAAGTCATAGGGAAAAGCTCAGTGGCTTTAAACATGACACTATCATATGATGCTACATTGAAATTTCTGTCCTCCAAGATCTGCCGTGGTCAACTGCGAGTGATATTATTGTAAAACGGAAGTCACTAGGAACAACAACAACTTAGCCACACAAAAGCAGTAGACCATGTCAACTCACACTTCTATTCTCCGAACTCTCTCACTTACTAGAGAGTTCCAGCCTGCCTCTGAAACCATCATCAGTACAATAAACACATGCTGAAATGATGTTGGTGAAATGAGTTTCCACGGCCAAGTAAAATAAATTGCACAATGATAAGCATTGTGGGGACAGGGGTGCGACGTGCTCTGGAATGATACATGATACTTCACTATCTCTCAGTCTGATGGACGAACCTGGGTTTGGTGGACACCAGTAAAACTCTACCTTCCGGGAATCCATAGAGCCATCAATAAAGTTTGGTTGAAGATGTTGAATATGATGGTTTGGGGGCTGTTTTTCAGGATATGGGCCTTTTAGTTCCAGTGAAGGTTAATGTTCATGATACAAACTATTTGGGGAGGACTCTTTTTCTGTACCGGGATGTTCACAAGGCCATCTCCATAAAACCATGGTTTGATGTGTTTGGTACAGAGAAATTCCAGCATGGAAATGAGTATATAAGGAAAATTTGTTGTGAGCCAGGTCATCCAGTTTTAGTGCTTGGCCTTACAAATGCTTGTTTGACCTAATACTTTAAAATCTCATGAAAAGCTTTACCAGAACAGTGGAGGCCGTGCTATAGCCTATAAGGATGTGGCCAAATCCATATTATTTTCCAGGGTTTCGAATGGGACATGCAACAGGCTCACATTAGGAGGATGTATAGTTGTCTACACACTTTTGCCATATAGTGAATAAGATGTTGCAATTGGCCAAGATGGTGCATGCCAGTTAAAGTGAATTGAGTGAAAATATGCATTAGCTCCTGCGTGCTGATGTCATTCAGTTCTCCATGCCCCCATCTTCCAGGGGCACTTAAGTGGTCTATGCAAAGATACTGGGCAGCTATCTGAACAAACTCCAAACAAAATTGGTATTTTGTATTGGTAAAAACAGCCACAATTTTGCTGACTCTAAAGGGCCCAGTGGGTAACCTCTAATATGTAGCTCACTGGCCAATCGGGGCTAGAGTCTCTGTTATCTGCTTGAGGCATAAAACAATCTTTCCCCAGGTCCCCAAACCCATGTGTTCCACAATCCCTGAAATATTCCAACATGGCGAGAATCGGCTTCATGTGTTCTTTCTGATATAGCATAGTAGACCATGGGCAAGACCGCTAAGGCTGCACTCACCGTTGTAACATTATAACTGGCTCTATATAAAAGCATTGACCAATTGTTAAAAGCTCTCCTCAGCTAACAGCTGGAGGAGCAGAGATTACTATAGAGTTTTACTGTTAAGAAGAGGAGACCAAGATGTGGTTCTCAGTGAGCTTACAGTGCTTTGACAGAATAACCTGAACATCCCATATGATCACTGTGCCTTTGCATTTCAATTTTAATTTTAGTTATTATAGTTTTGTGGTCAATATATTTATTCACTGTATAACTAACATGGGCTTTGCACTGGTGTGAGTAGACCATGGCTTCAATTACAGCAACATACTCAGATTCCATGAGATTTTTAGAAAGACCCACTCCTTTACTAATGTTTGTAAAGGCAAACTTCATGACTAGGTGCTTGATCTTATACACCTGCATCAATGGGACTGAATGAAACACCTGAATTCAGTGGTGTGTCCCAGTATTTTTGTCCATGTAGTGTTGCTTCCTTGACTTTAGTTGCGATCCCAGGTGATTACTATATGCTGTTGTTGTGTAGTTGTTATGGGCATTTGCTGTGGTATCCCTGGTGGTTGCTAGGTGGTACTTGTGATGTTACAGTGTGACACAGTTTATAATTATAGTGGTAAAATAAGAAGTTTATATTGTAGTAAAAGCATGATAGAGCTTCAGGATGTTAGACATTCCATCACTTATGACTTTGGATATGAGTGTTTGAAAATAGTTTAATATCAAAGGCCGGATTGTAGAATAATATCAATAAAATGAAGAAGAATACAAAGAAAGGCCAGTTGGCTGTCTCAGGCCAGCCATAACTGATCACATTCTCCAACTGGTGATTTAGATTGAGCTAACAATCTGGAATTCTACATCATTCAACCGTTTTAGTAACACTTTCTATGAGTCAGGTATCCATACTGCATTATAAGTGCATTAATAAAGATCTATAAGGCATTCATAATTAACACAAGCCTTTGTAGCATACATATATAAACTTTCATTATTACACACGTAAAGTGTTATAAATACCACAGTATAAGACTTTATAGCACAAAGTGAAATAATATATCTGTAAGTATTTACATCCATACATAATTTTTGTTTTGCTCTTCAGTATCGACCACTGTGATGACTCCTACTTCGACTACTGGGGGAAAGGAACGCAGGTGACCGTTACTACTGGTAAGTAGATCCAGATAATCATTTCTCTGCGTTAGGGCGCTTTCTGTGAGTTATGGATCAAGTTGACCAACACTACTCCAACACACACTGAACATTTCAGCGCTAAAAATGTATAGTGCGCGCGCTATGAGGTAGAGAGGGGTGGCTGGGTGGAAAGCTAGAAGTTGTCCTTGTAAAGAACGGTGGTTTTTGCGCAGCGAGGTGGTCAGTTTATTCACAGTGACAACTACTACTTCGACTACTGGGGGAAAGGAACTCAGGTGACCGTTACTTCTGGTAAGTAGGTGCAGTTCATCATTTCTCTGCGTTAGGGCGCTTTCTGTGATTTTAGATAAAGTTGACCAACACTACTCCAACATACACTGAACATTTCAGCGCTAAAAATGTATAGTGCGTGCGCTATGAGGTAGAGAGGGGTGGCTGGGTGGGAAGCTAGACGTTGTCCTGTGAGGAACGGTGGTTTTTGCGCAGCGAGGTGGTCAGTTTATTCACAGTGATGTCTACTTTGACTACTGGGGGAAAGGAACATCGGTGACCGTTACTTCTGGTAAGTAGGTGCAGTTCATCATTACTCTGCGTTAGGGCGCTTTCTGTGATTTTAGATAAAGTTGACCAACACTACTCCAACATACACTGAACATTTCAGCGCTAAAATGTATAGTGCGCGCGCTATGAGGTAGAGAGGGGTGGCTGGGTGGGAAGCTAGACGTTGTCCTGTGAGGAACGGTGGTTTTTGCGCAGCGAGGTGGTCAGTTTATTCACAGTGACGACTACTTTGACTACTGGGGGAAAGGAACATCGGTGACCGTTACTTCAGGTAAGAACCAATATATTAGAAACATACGGTACATGTCCAAATATCGGCTTTCAGACTGCGTCATTTTGCGCGAGAAATGTACGGTTATGTAGTGTATTGCGCAGAGCTCAGGGACTCTGTTGTATGAGCATATTGTGCGGGTAGTGCGGGGTAGTTTAGCACTGTGACTACGGTTTTGACTACTGGGGAAAAGGAACCTCAGTGACCGTGACTTCAGGTAAGAGACACTGTTATTCTAAACAGACTCTAAACGCTGCAGACAGTAAAGCTGAATTCTGGTATTTAGCGCAGAAACGCAAAACTGTAGTCTGGGCTACATTAGACAGCGCGCTACAGCTCTGTGTACAGTATATTGTGCGGGTAGTGCGGGGTAGTTTAACACTGTGACAATGCTTTTGACTACTGGGGGAAAGGAACCTCAGTCACCGTGACTTCAGGTAAGAGACATTGTTATTCTAAACAGACACTAAACGTTGCAGACAGTAAATCTGAATTCTGGTATTTAGCGCAGAAACGCAAAGCTGTAATCTGGGCTACATTAATGCGCTACAGCTCTGTGTACAGTATATTGTGCGGGTAGTGCGGGGTAGTTTAGCACTGTGACGCTGCTTTTGACTACTGGGGGAAAGGAACCTCAGTCACCGTGACTTCAGGTAAGAGACACTGTTCACTAAACGCTGCAGACAGTAAAGCTGAATTCTGGTATTTAGCGCAGAAACGCAAAACTGTAGTCTGGGCTACATTAATGCGCTACAGCTCTGTGTACGGTATATTGTGCGGGTAGTGCGGGGTGGTTTAGCACTGTGACAATCCTTTTGACTACTGGGGGAAAGGAACCTCAGTGACCGTGACTTCAGGTAAGAAATTACCCCAAATAACGCTGATAATTCAACCTGTTAATTTTAGCGACAATTCCAGTTTTTAAATAGCAGTGTGATCGAATAGTTTTCCCTTTAAATGCGGACAAAATGACTCATTAAGCCAAAAGTTCAATGTGCTTAACGTGAGCTTCAGCTGAAATGACGAATAGGAAATCAAATCGAATAAACATTAGATTAAAGCGTGAAGGAATTACATCTGAATTTCACCGTTTTAGCTTTGTGTAAGATATAAGGACATTTTTAACGCTAGTTTCATTTGTGTACTAAGCTGTTTTGATCTGTCACAAATAGAAATGTATTTTATTTATAGAACGAATGAAGCTATAGGCATTAACTACTAGTGTATGTGTATAATATGGGATGGTTACCTGATATCTGGTACAGATAGAATATAGATAAACGTTATAGATAATAGATGAACAGTCTTATTGCACGATGTAAGAGCAGTTGTCGGTCACTGTGACGGTGCTTTTTGGGACTGGGGTAAAGGTACGATGGTTACCGTAACGACTGGTAAGAAAACCTCTTCTCTCATTATTTTAAATTAAATACGGCTAACAGTTTTACATTTAGTAAATAAGCATATGTCTATCTACTCTGACTTAGGTATGCGGACCAATGCAGGAAAGTAGTACAGGAGAGAAAGAAAATATAAATTTTTGGGGGGGTTTTAGTTATTCATTTTCAAATATCGCCAAATATCGTCAATTGGTTCTTGTACAAAAATCGTTCTCGAGTCACGTGGACAAATGGACTAACTTCAATGTAATTTAATGGTCTGATCTTTCTTATTGCTAATATGAGTTAAAATCGGTTAAATAGTCTTGCTAGATTAAACGATAAAACTGTCAACATCTTTATTAATTAAATTATGAAAAAAACCCATACTGAATTCGACCACTGTTACATCTAAGAAGGTCTACTTTATGATTTCTCCGCGCTGACAGACCTATAGCCGTGTCTACTAACTGACTAACCTAGGAACGAATTAATAAACATTTCAATGCGTCAACTGTAACGTGTACACATTCAGCTATAAGTGATACAGTTCTATGAGAAACGGTCTTGCCCAGTTCTTGCACAGCGAGGTGGACAGTTTAATCACAGTGATGAGTACTTTGACTACTGGGGGAAAGGAACATCGGTGACCGTGACTTCAGGTAAGAACAAATGTATTAGAAACATACGTACGTGTGTAAATCTCCGCTTTTAAACTGCGTCATTTTGCGCGATAAATGTGCGGTAATGTGGTGTTGTACGCAAAGCTGGGGAATTATGTTTTGTAAGCATATTGTGCGGGTAGTGCGGGGTATTAAGCGTTCGTACGTGTAGTCTGGGCTACATTAGACAGCGCGCCACAGCTCTGTATACGGTATATTGTGCGGGTAGTGCGGGGTAGTTTAGCACTGTGGCGATCCTTTTGACTACTGGGGGAAAGGAACCTCCGTGACCGTGACTTCAGGTAAGAAACACTGTTATTCTAAACAGACACTAAACGCTGCAGACAGTAAAGATGAATTCTGGTATTTAGCACAGAAACGCAAAGATGTAGTCTGGGCTACATTAGACAGCGCGCTACAGCTCTGTGTACAGTATATTGTGCGGGTAGTGCGGATTAGTTTAACACTGTGACTGGGGAGTTGACCCGGACTATCTGGGGAAAAGGAACATCGGTGACCGTGACTTCAGGTAAGAAATTACCCCAAATAACGCTGATAATTTTCAACCTGTTAATTTTAGCGACGATTCCAGTTTTTAAATACCAGTATGATCGAATAGTTTCCCATTTAAACGCGGACAAAATGACTCATTAAGCCAAAAGTTCAATGTGCTTAACGTGAGCTTCAGCTGAAATGACTAATAGGAAATCAAATCAAATAAACAGTAGATGACAGCGCACAGGAATTAAATCTGAATTTCACCGTTTTAGTTTTATGTAAGATATAAGGACATTAACGCTAGTTTTATTTGTGTACAAAAATGCTTTGATCTTTCACAAATAGAAATGTATTTTATTTATAGCATGAATGAAGCTATAGGCATTAACTACTAGTGTAGGTGTATAATATGAGAAGGTTACCTGATATCTGGTACAGATAGAATATAGATAAACGTTATAGATAATAGATGAACTGGCGTGGTTAAGTCTTATTGCACGATGTAAGAGCAGTTGTCGGTCACTGTGACGGTGCTTTTTGGTACTGGGGTAAAGGAACGATGGTTACCGTAACGACTGGTAAGAAAACCTCTTCTCATTCCGTTCAGTAAAAATGTTTTTTTCATTATTTTAAATTAAATACGGCTAACAGTTTTGCATTTAGTAAATAAGCATATGTCTATCTACTCTGACTTAGGTATGCTGACCAATGTAGGAAAGCGGTAGAGTAGAGAAAGAAAATTTTTGGTGGGGTTTTAGTTATTAATTTTCAAATATCGCCAAATATCGTCAATTGGTTCTTGTACAAAAATCGTTCTCGAGTCAAGTGGACAAATGGACTAACTTCAATGTAATTTAATGGTCTGATCTTTCTTATTGCTAATAGGCTATTTGTTAAAATCGGTTAAATAGTCTTGCGATAAAACTGTCAACAGCCTTATTAATTAAATTATGAAAAAAAAAAAAACATACTGAATTCGACCACTGTTACAGGTCTACTTTATGATTTCTCCGCGCTGACAGACCTATAGCCGTGTCTACTAACTGACTAACCTAGGAACGAATTAATAAACATTTCAATGCGTCAACTGTAACGTGTACACATTCAGCTATAAGTGATACAGTTCTATGAGAAACGGTCTTGCCCAGTTATTGCACAGCGAGTTAGACAGTTTAATCACAGTGGATTTGGTACTTTGACTACTGGGGGGAAAGGAAATCCCGGTGGACCGTGAACTTTCAGGTTAAGAACAATTGTATTAAGAAACAATTACGGTCGTGTTGTAAAATTCTCGCCTTTTAACTGCATCCTTTGCGGATAAAATGTGCAGGTAAGGTGGTGGTGTTGTACGCAAAGCTGGGGATTATGTTGTGCTGAGCATATTGGGCTGTAGTTGGGCCGGTAAGTCCGGGCTACATTAGACAGCGCGCGCTTTACAGCTCTGGGTTATAATACATATGCGGAAAATAAGCGTG
This sequence comes from Prochilodus magdalenae, assembly GCA_024036415.1. Lineage (NCBI taxonomy): Eukaryota > Metazoa > Chordata > Actinopteri > Characiformes > Prochilodontidae > Prochilodus > Prochilodus magdalenae. The sequence goes on from JAMWET010004287.1 coordinate 13,039, forward strand.
GAAAGTGGTAGTGGCTGTTCTAAGCCGGTGACTACGCATACGTCTACTTATGGGGAAAATTAAAACAAAACGCAAGGCGTGTAATTTTAGCGAAACAAAGCGGCCCCGAGGTATCTTAGTTTAAAACAAATTCCAAAGCCTAGTTGAACTAATTTATGGATTAAATAGATGTGAGATCATCCTGAGGCAAAAGAGAAAGAATAACTGAGGGTCACAAACAGCCTGAACACAACCAGATGATCTAATTGGTTATATGAGCGTACACGGCGTGCATTAAAAGTTCATCGTTGACCTGTAAGGCTCCTAAATAACTAGAAAAAAGTGCAATACCAAAGCACTTATATACTATAACTATGAGCTCGTATGATGCCGAACCTATAGCCGGGCATCGAGTCTTTGTCTTGCTCAGTGGTAAGAGCAGGTGTTTCGATTACTGGGGTAATAAAGGAACGTAACAGAGTCACTCGTCACAAAAAGAATCATCATTGGTATAGAAAAACTCATTTCTCATTCCGTTCAGCAGAAATAGCGAAAATGTATTCATTTCTTTGATATATTTTAAAAGCAATTACTTAAATATCATGTCTAATAAAGGTACTGCGCTGGAAAATTTAAAAAGCAAATGTTTGTTTAAAATTGATTTGAGGCACTAGAATTTTGTCATTAGTTGTTTGCCGACGCGCGCGTTACAATTGTAGTGTACACGAAATACGGCATTGACTAAAATTCCCAATGTATGGATCGCATTTTAAGGCGAAAGAGTCTAGTTTATGTGTACTGAAACAACACACAGCACGGCAAAAAATAAATAAAATAATCGGAGAAAAAATCTAATTCACGAAATCAACTGTTTATTCACAGCACAGACGAAGCTGACACTAGAAATAAAATAGACTACTGTACGCAGGGTCGTTGGCTTATTCAAGAGGTATATACTTTAAATTACTGTCACAGCATAAGTGAACTGAACGATAAAGCGAGTCCGAATACATGTTGAGAAAACGGTTATAGACCAAAACACGCCCTACAGATAATGTCACATATATAATGCAGTCTGCGTGTTTGATTGGTCTATATTCTGTAAGAAAACTGTTTACACGGAGAACTATCACATGGCTCACTGAACTTATAGCTCTCTCTCAACGTATGGTGAAGTAAGAAAGTCCTCTACATTAAACGGTCTAAACAAATGCCCAACACGAAACTGATATTGCTTACACTTACGGCAGAAAAGTAGTTCTCTACTAAAATCCATCATCGTTTTTTTTTAAGGCATCTCCTGAACATGAAAGAAGAGTGTGTAAATTACGTATATCATACTCTTGGGAGATAAGAGGAGAGGTATGTTGTATAATTACCGGGAGGAGCACTCGAATCAGGGCGAGGATAATACCTAGCTAAACCCTTCGTATACAATTATGACTATTTCAAAACGACAATAAACTATTAAAAACAGATTAAACTATCTTCAAACCCAGTAAAAAGTGAGTGACTCAACCCATCCCAGAAATGTTTAACGAAACCTGTCCACGTTTAGTGAAGTAGATGCCGGCAAGCCGCATAGTGCCGTGAGAGAAACAGCAGGAGGTCGCACGGCTGTGCTCACTCACTTAGGGAGGCTTCAATCCATATACTTCAACCTGGAACAGTTCACAAAAAGGAAAGATGCAAAAACACCCCCCCCAATTAGAGGTTTGAAAGGGATCCAAAAGCAGGTGAACTCTATTCACTCTGTTTCACTACACACAAAACCTGACGATTTTTACTCCAGTACATAAACCACAGCTTGATTCTAAACTCCGGGCACCAGCCCCAGACGAACACATAGACGACCACGCCCTGAAAAACCTGTCAACCCTCAGTGTAGCAAGACAACACAAACGTCCAACAGCACACGCACACATAAGAACCGTTCTGTGGGAGCCTATGAACCGGGTCCCCTGCCTACTCTAACAGCGTTTCATCAGGACCCCAACCGGCCCGGATGGGAGGCGGACCTAAGGGTGTCATGTGACTTCAGAAGTACCTTCATGTTTATAAGGTAGTGTCTTGTGTTAGTTCAGGACCAGAAAGTACTATTACACTGACGTGGCCAAACTTGTTTAGCTTTGAGCCCCTGTACAGCGTAGGATGAAATGTTACTCCTATGTGTAGCTGTACTACAGAGAGGACGACCGGGAGAGAAGTGAGAATAGACCGAGGTGACTGAGAGAGGAAATGTGCAGAGCACTCGGCAGTGAACACTGGAGAGAGGTTTCTGTTTGTGAGGCGTTTTATCAAGGTTCTGTTTATGAATAGGTGATCATTCATGCCTTTTTCATTCTCTTTAGTTCAGGATCTGGTTTAGATATATGGTTTAGATACATATATATATATGTGCAGCATATGTGATCGTGATTAGTGAAACCAACAGTGGAACACAGTTACTGTGTGTTACTCCGGGTTGATTAATTATTGCACAATGTCTGTGTTTCTCCGTGTGTATTCTAATCTTCCTTTATTTCTACTACTTCTTAGTGACGTCATCAAAAACACATTTCTTTGTTTGTTTCTTTGTTTTTTTATTTTTGTAACTCAGCAACTGATGGTCCACCCACATCTATCTTCGGTGCGCATGCGTGCGCCCCCTCTGGTGGCTCCTTGACGCTCGGCTGCGTTGCTAGCGGTTTCTTTCCGCGCGAATCGATCAGCTTTAAGTGGACCGATGCGAGCGGCACGGCGCTGAGTGACGTGGTTCAGTATCCGGCTGTCATGCAGAATGACTCGTATACAGCAGTGAGCCACGTGCAAGTCAATGCCGCTGACTGGACTGCGGGGAAGAAGTTCTCCTGCCAAGCGGGAGATTCGAAAGATTCATCACCCCTTAAATATGAGCTGGAAAAGCCAGGTAGGAACATGTAGAGGTCAAAGATCAGTGGTCATGGCCACAACTTAGGGGTCATATGTTACAAAGGAATGACAGCTACCACGTTGTTAACACATAAATTACACTTGCTTCCACATTTGCAGCAAAAATCTCTTAGGTATACTTTATGCACCCTTGCATTATCCTGCTATTCATCAATATACAATGTACTTTTTACACAGGAGGAGTTAAGGTCACCATAATCAGATATTTAGAAATATATAAGCAGAACTAGCTGTTGAAATACCTGATGAAATCCTGAAATAATGGAATGTCTGTAGTTTCTCATTAAATGACCATTATTCTCTGTGGTTTTACTAAAAACAATATTGGTTTCATAATTAATCTACGGACTAGGTTACACACTGTATCTTCTTCCCTTTTTACAGCAGGGAAGCCACCAACAGTAACCGGTGATACATCATCAGGACAGGCCTTATAGTCGCGATGCTTTATTGGCTAGGTTGGACATACTAAGGATCCAAGAAAAAGACAGATAAATGATATTATTCACAGTCAGTTAGTCTGTAATCTGTTTACCCTTGCATTCACTCAATTTACTTACTATATGTGTGTTTTCTTTTTTATGATAGCTCAGAACCCCTCTGAAAAATCAGTGGCCCGCAAAAGCCAAAGGGAAGCTCTCTTAAACAATAAATCAGTAATCGAATGTTGTAAATAAGTCCCACGGTGACACTCAAGAGAAGGTGAAAGATGCAACTGTGAATGGAAGTTAAAGGCAGGACCGACTTGCTGCAAAACTGGTGGAAGTAAAACCGACAAGCGATCATCATGACCCAAAACCAGACGTTGGACCAACTTCCAGGAAGAAAGACAATGTGTTCTCAGCGTGAAAACATGATGAGGTGGGAGTGACCGATCCACCACTACAAAACGACCAAAAACCGCAACCCAGAGAAAATCACGTGTTAGTAAAAGGGGTGATACGTCTTTCACTGCTGCAAGACCAACTGTCAAATCTTACTATGTCCTCCTAATATTAAACATTCCTTCTGAAACGTCTATGTCGTATATTCTATCCTGTATACCTCATTTACATAAGGATCTTTTCCCATGCTAGGTAAACAGCCCTCTTCGTTTCACATTTACACCAGCGGGATAAGCTGGTTAATAGACACGGTGTCTCTGGTTTGTCAATGAGCGTCAGCAGCTCTGATCCCAGCGAAAATAAAGCCAGTAGAATAATCATGGTGGAAAGTACATAATGGAAGTATCCTACATAGCAAAGGCAAATGTTGCACAACCCACCATGGACAAAAACGACAAGACACAGATCTAAAGATTGTCACTCACAGCAATCAGCTATAACCCATTGAACTGGGACAGCCAGTACAACACCGCAACATGTCACTTCAGTGCAGCCAAAGATACAAAACATTGAGAATTACACCAGCGAAACAAGACACCACATCTAAAAGTTACAAGAACACACTGTCACCTCAATAGCTCAGCTAGTGGTCCCCCCAGAATTTTCGCCTACATCTGAGTGTCTCTCAGACTGAGATGATCAGGAAGCATCACTGTCTCAGCTGTATGTGTCTGATCGAGATGCTTCATCTAGTTCACCGTGAGTGGTCTGAGATGCTGTCTGCCTCCTGACAAGCAAAACATGTGGTTTGCTATCGCAATAGTAGAGTTCACATAGGTTTTTGTGCGAGGTTGTTTGCTGTTATGTTGTCTGCATGGGCCATGTCTAAATCCGTCATCGTGCAAAAACCCTGTTATTATTCATTATAACCACAATAGCCTGTTATGCAATAATGAAAAATATCAACATAAAATCTTGTCCTTATGCATATACCACACTGGCATCATCGCAATGTTTTCACTTGTTGTTGTTAGTTGTTTTCTTGTAAATATGGACGGTGTTATGCTCGGGGTTTGTGCTGTCTTCGTACTGTTCATGATCTGCTCTGTGTTCATTGTTGTGCTGCATTCAAAACATGATTCTAGATTTTAAAGATTAGCAAATGTATAAGATGAATATTAGGCCACCTCAAGACAAATCAATGAAGGCGTACTTTACACATTTATGCAATGTTCTAGTGTTATTAGCTTTTTGCCAATAACCTTGAAAACAATAAATGTAAGCCTAATTGCATTCACACATCATCAAATATTCTCATCTTTCATTTGGAAGAAGTCTTCAACATAGCAATCATTTGACAATATGACCTTCTATCTATAACATTACATTTGCCTGCATAAGTAACAACGTAACAATAGACAACTGTAGAACTCAAATCTCTTGCAATCAAGCCAACCATACTTAAATCAATCGACTAGATGAGGGAATCTACGATATCTGACGACACCCCGCACGTAACATACAAATGCACCAAAATGGCAGAATAGAGTAGTAACGGAAGAAGATCTCCAGCAAACGGGATCTTGTTGTGTGCTCATATTCCCAGTACAGGGTTTCTCTGGGCTAGCACTCCCTACCACTCTAAGACACCTTAAGGCTGGGACGCAAACATGAGTTGCAAAATGACCACATTTCTCTGAATGCAGGTTCAGCTTAAATTACATTAATAAATAAAGGGCCGGTCAGTATAAATAAGTACACTCAACTCAATAAATAATTAAATAAAGTAAATAACTTAACAATAATATATTGCATAAACATTAAAACACGCATTTTGGTTGATGGAATATTAGAACCATTCCATATCATCTGATTTCGTGACCGCTAGCATTGCCTTTGCTATAGGCATTTATATACTATATGGTACAACACCAGTAGGTATATATATATATAACATATATGTATACGCGATACCTGTATATATATATATCATATTATGTAAGTCGTACTATAATATGATATATTCAACACTCTAAGGCAGAAACAACATTCAAACAGCACACATTACACATATGTTATGTTTCTACAGTACTGTTTTGTTTGGTTTGGTATAGTTCTTGATGTTTTCTTAATGTTAAGTACATATAATAAAAGTCTTTGTCATGTGACTACACCCTTTACAAATACATGTGCTTGTTTCAGCTCGTTGAGCCTTCAAAGGAATGGATCCCTGGAAGTTTTATAAGACTGTAATCGGCGAACAACATGGAGGATAGAGTTCAAGAAAAGCTTGTGGTCCCACTGCCTCCTCCTTCATATCTTCTCTTCCTAACTATCTCTCTCGTTCTTACAGCACTGTGGTCAGACCTCTCCAATGGTAAAGGCATTAATGTTGGTATTCTGTCAGTTTTAAAACCAATATGGCCCTATTGGCAGAAAAATATTTGACTAAACTATCTAATCAAAATGACATATAATATATATTATATAAAAAAAATAGTGTTGGCTCTGTGTATCTTATAGTATTGACCTGATATCTCAGTATCTCATAAATAAGAATACTTTACAACCATTCAATGTCATAAACACCTTGACAAAGTGAGGCTCAGGTTGAGTTACATACTGTATGTCCTGTGTAGAGGTACCTCTTTCTGATCTGTTTTTCAAGATAAGATAAATGAGGACAGACACTTACCTGCAAATGAACCAAAATTGAGAAAATCAGTGAATTTTTCTCGTTCTTATAATTCTTATAAACCAAATCTGTCTGTTCTTTCTGTGTGATTTTTCTAGTTTATGCTATGACTGGTAAGTGACGCAACACAGATTGTTACCTTGGCTAATTCTAATTTAAAAAATAAAACAAATGGGCAAAATGCCAAGGGACTGTTTTTTGCATTGATTTAATAATCGACATGATATTCAGAGGTTATGCTATGTTTTTTATTTTATTAAAAACTATACGAATTACATCTGGACATACACAAGATGAGAAGAGCATGAATATCTTCTGCACGCTAATTAGTAGCATCTATACTCTGGACATACATTTATATGCAAAAGTTTGGATTTATTGTAAAACTTAAAATATACTAAATAAACACATCAAATATTAAATATTGAAAATTGTAAAATGTTGAAAAAAAAACAACATCAAAAGTGTGCACTAAAATACCAGATACTGGAACCAAAGCTGACTATCGGCTGACTCTTAACTCGCTAGACATTATCTAATTAGCAGCGTTAAGTCAGAGGATTATACTATTTATATTATTTATATGATTTGATTTGATATCTGATATTTGATTCAAAACATATGTTACACGATATATATATACTATATATATAATTTCATAGCACTTACGTACTATATATATATATAATATATATTATATATATATATATAGTATACGTGTAACATATGTATTGAACTCAAATATCAAATCAACCATAAAAATATACATACATACGCAAAATGATATAATGATGGTAGATAGTAACTATATGTATTTTAACAGGAAATAAACTGATTAAAACAGAAGAAATCAATCATTAAGTTAGACCAAACTGTTATGGTTCGCGTATAATAAATAGGATAATAAACAAAAATAATAGATAGAGGAAAAAAACCCAATAATGTGTTTTCATTGGTTCTGGGAGTAAAATGAATATACACTGTACAGAGGAAAGCGTCTTATGTACACTTGTACAGCCATTAATGTTCAGTGGCTCTGTAATAACATCACCGGTGAGTGGGAAATTTAATAAAATGTGACCTCTAAGTAAAAAATGAGAGCACTGTTTTCTTGTATTGTTCCTTGGCTATATTATCCATTGCCCCCCCCCATGCCCACGTGCCCTCACCCTTTCGTAAAGATTACGTTTTCACAAAATTCAAACTAACGCATGGAAGTTCAACTGTTAACGATACGTGCGCTAACTACACTTAAGCACTTTCGAAAGACAACAGAAAAACAGGTTGTTGCTGGTATCAAATGAGGGGTCTCTCTAGAAAACCTCATAAACGATCGGTTCGCTCACAGTCACGAGCACAATGGGAAGTGAAAGGGAGCCTTGAAAAAGTCAGGACACAATAAAATTGTTGATCAACTGAAGAAACCAAAAAAAACAAAACCATTGCAGGTGTCAAACCAAAACATCAACCATATTTCCAGGAAATGGTACAGATGTGGTATGCTTAATGAGACCAGGAGGGACTCTAGGCAAGGCAAATATTGCAACAGCTGCATGATACTGCAGATGATCAAGTGACCAAAGTGTATACAGAATTATAATGTATTATCAAATATAATCATTATATAGATAACTATATATATATATATATATACTTTTCTTTTCTTTGTGGTATTATAATGCTTGTTGTTTAGTGCTGGTGTGAGTGGACTGCTGGGAAGTCGACTAAATATCTGTGATCCACTGCAACTGTCCACTTTACCACACTCCTACCCTGAGGTCCACATCATACCTATACAGTCAAGATCGAGGCATAGCTAATCTGTTGCTTCACAGTGCAGTGTGGCCATACTATAGTCCTTTATCGAGTGTTCACAAAGATGCTGCCCCCACACGGACACGTTCGGCTGCATAGTTCTGGTGGTGACAACTCTTTGTCCAGCCGTCCCACGAGGTATCAAGCAGCACTGCTGTAGTCTGACTCCCACTCACAGCTCGCACAAAACAAAATTAAACAACACCACCACTCAAGTCAGTGTCACTCAGTTGCTCAGAGAATGATCACCTAC
>JAMWET010004288.1:0-33509 GCA_024036415.1 Prochilodus magdalenae
TTGTCCTTGCTAGTGTTTGCTTGTATCTCTTCATGCATTTGAGATGAAGTGGCAAATTGGTACGACTACCAACTTCCCTTCAACTAGGGCATACATTATTTTACTGTTTTTTAAAAAGAAACTCAATCGAAGCGCTGTATTAACGGCCAGATTTTGAAAGTTTGCCAATCGAAAGGTATCCATGGATAACATGTGATGTGAGAGCTCAATCTATGCAATGTTTGATGCATCTACATCCTTCTCTAGCCTCACTATGCATCAAAGTATACATTTTGGCTTTCTATAACTAGCTCTATAAATAGCTTATTTGATCGTAAGCAGGTCACTAAGACACATGGAACAAATGTCTTTCCAGACTCTTCTTTTCCAGGTCAAACCTAGTTTAAAATAATCTATGAGAGTAATGTGTAACACTATATTGTAAATATGTTTTACTTTATAGACATTTTGTGTGTGTACACATGCACACATGTATGTACAGGGGTTGGACAATGAAACTGAAACACCTGTCATTTTAGCGTGGGAGGTCTCATGGCTAAATTGGACCAGCCTGGTGGCCAGTCTTCATTAACTGCACATTGAGCAACCATAAAGAGCAAGTTTGAGGTTCATTTAGCGTAAGAGCACTGCTTTGCTCAAAATACTGCAATGTAACCCCACTTATGGGTGACATACCGGGTTCATAAAGAGACAGACGTTTGGTGACGTCTGCTGGCACATCTTTGACCAGACAGTCAAGTCTTTGTGATGTTCAAGGATCCGTTAATCCAGGTCATGTCGCATACAACCAAGAAGGACGAACTCCACCAGCATCACGAGTGGCCTGGCCATATCCTGCAAGAAGAATGGCTTAAAGGCCCTCTGACACTGTGCATGCGCAGTATATGTCATTCCCAAGACCAACTGACGCTGTATTGGCCGCAAAAGGAGGCCCTACACCATACTAATAAATGACTGTGGTCTAAAACCAGGTGTTTCAGTTTAATTGTCCAACCCCTGTATGTGTGTGTGTGTGTGTGTGTGTGTGTTTCCTTTCTGCATAGCCACACATCCTGGTGCCAATCAAATGGCAATTTGAATAAAAATATCTTTGTGTATCATACACTAGCTGTCAAACAGATATTCAAATTAGTTTGATAATCTGAAACATTTAAATGTGACAAATGTGCAAAATACTATTTCACAGCACAATATGCCACACAATATTGAAACACAAAGTCTAATATTGCATTATATTAATTATTGTGGATTGTATCATTAGGAGAAGACTGGCAAAAGAGGGGAGTAGCATGTGAATGAGTGATAAACAGATAAACAGATTGAGGTGAGGTTTCTAAGGAATTATTGATGAATATGTTAATGTTTGTTCCTTTAATGAAGCATTTATGCACACCCAGAGGAGATTGTAATTACTCCACAGTGTTGAATAAGTGGATCTTCATTGCTTAGTTTTAAAATGGGCTACCTTGATGTTCAGGATCATTACCTTAGACATGCATCGTTTTTAGGAACAGGAAACAACAATATAGAACCAGGAGGAGAGGAAACTACAGGGCCTGAAATGAGGTAACATTTTTATCTGATGTAAACATAGAGGTGTCAGTGTATGAGCATGTGTGCATCTGTAAATGAGTGGTTTGAAATCTTTGGTATGCGTCTGGTCTACTCAAGAGACGCACTCTCGGCGCACTTCTCATGCCGGCCACCAGAGGTCAACCTCACCAGAGTTCTAAAGAGTTGTGCTCCTGCTCCCTTTCACCTAGCGCCTCCCGTACCTGTCCCTTCACACCTGCTCCCTATCCCAGCCTATTACCCTTCCCTTTAAATAGACTTTCCTTCCCTAGGTGTTTGTGAAGCATTAACTGCCATGCTGTTGACAGGGCTTATGGCCTTGTGAGTGTTTGCCACTTTGTTACTCATTTTTGTGTCATTTTTAATGTCTTCTTGGCTTTTTGTTGATTTTTGAGAAACTTCTTGGCGTTTGGGTTTTTGGCAACTTCTGAACTTTAAACTTTTTAAATACTTTTGTGTTTTTAATGTTTTTTTCTGGTGTTTTTTTTTTTAATAAACCCTACCATAATGGATCCCCTCTCTGTTTCTGAGCTCCCTGAGTTACATTTACGGTATTTAGCTGAAGCTCTTATCCAGAGCAACTTACAGGGTTAATCATATTACAGGGAGGCCAATGTAGTGTTAGGAGTCTTGCCCAAGGACTCTTATTGGTGTAGCACAGCATAGTCACTCAGCCCGGGATTCGAACCCCAGTCTCCCACATGTGGTGGTGGCTACTTGGCGGGTCGTGGTGTTATCCACTGAGCTACACCAACCACGAGTTACAGTATGTCACAAAACTGCTAAGCATATTTTCCATTGTTTATTAAATATGTAGTTCTTAATGGCTAAATCCAATATTGATACTGTACATTATTTTTGAGTACCATGTCTAGTTTGACTGACTGTTTATGGATTTGTCTAAAAATAAACAGAAATGCAGATATTAATGCATTTTGTGTATTTATTTACTTACTAAAAGTAATTCCACAAATGTCTTTCCATGTCACTATACATACAGTATTTTACTGTTGGCTTATAGCTAGCTAATATTGTAGCGGATGGTGTGGGCTTTAATTTGTGGTAACAAATGTGAAATTGCATTGTCAAATTCATTCCTCCATATATACCCAGACTGTTACTAATTAACCTATAGATCTCTTGGCCCTAATGTGGTGAAAAGCGATTACACACTCCAAAATGTGGCACGGGCACAAAAATAATACCACTTCAATAAAAAATCCAACTTTTCAGTAACAGAAGGACAAGAAAAATGGAGGTCATTAACTTTTTTTGTATTTTCTTAGCAGCCGTTTGAGCAAATTCAGTTACAATGAAAATAGCTGGTCAATCTAATTCAGCTGCTAGCAGTGGCAGCCGGTGGGGCAGGGGGAGGTGGTGTTGGGTTGGGATTGGGATTGGGATTGGGATTAGGGGTAGGCTCGAGAGCGGTGAAGCATCCTCGTTTGTGCCACTGCATGTCTCGTACACGCCGCACAGACTGCACCTGTGGCACTGTAGCTCCCCAGTCATTCCAATGCTTGTAGTCACCATGTTCGAACACGTACTGCTGGCCCCGGTAACCGGGGTACATGTAGCCCACCCACCTGCACAGAGAGGGGGAAAAAATGATATACTTAAAATGCTATTAAGTATATTCACACAATATTTAATATAACTAAATATAAGTATATTATATTAATATGCTAACTATAATGCAATTCTGGCTATTCTTACGTTCCATTCAGTGCTTTCACACTGGCCACACGGTCCTGAAAGCCATAAGCCCACAGACTGGGAACGTCATCATCCACAATTTCCATTTTTCTCCCAGTAAAGCCTCCATTTTCAAACAGATGTAGTTTGTGATCTGCTCCATCCTAGTTAGCAAAAACACACAGGTCTTCAAAGGCCTATTCATATGTTGTTGTGCTTATGCCATATACACTATGTATGTCTGTGATAACCAACCACTCTTAGTGGCCTGAGAGAAAGGAGACAGTAGCTGTTCTGGCTATTGGTCCAGGTGGTCCAGCGGGGGTATTCTCCTTTCTCCAAAACAAACCGCTCCCCTGCAAAGCCACGCTGTTCGAATGCCACCCACCTGTTCGTCAAAACAAATGCAGCATGAGCCACACAGTGGTCCGACGAATGGATATGTAGCATATCTCTCACAGGAAAGAAGAATTTTAGGAAAGAATTGTCAGTGCTCACGGCCCAGAATCTACCACGACCGAGCCAACTTTCTCCAGATTCTTCTCGTTCACGTCTTTACACTCTGCTGACAGCTCTGCTTTCTTTCCCCGGAAGTTCTCGTATTCATACAAGACAATCTGCTCATGAGACCAAATTTCAATTTTGTCAGAGTTTCTCAAAAACTTGGAAGAAAAGACATTTCTGTGATACGTTTTGTTGAGGGGGTGTCTAAGACAAACACTTTGAAAGATCTATAGCAGAACAAATGAGCTGTGCTAAGATTTAACAGCTTGTGTTATGAGTACCTTGTAGGATGCCCCAACTCCTCCCTGGCTTTTTCCTGCAGCCATCTGCTCTGGGGCACCTTGATCTGACATTCTTCCAGTACCTTTCAAACCAATGAAACACACCCCCCCAAAAAATGGGAACAATTATAAGCCTACAAACTTAAATAATAAACACTGATTTCAGCTTAGAAGCTTCTAACAACGATGTACAAAAAACCAAGTTTGATTGAGAACGAGTGGGATAGAATTCGGTTACTGGAGATACATATTTGTAAGTATTTGTGTATAGAGGATACAGGTAGATAATGAAATACCACTAGACAGCCACTGTCAAAATGTAGTTACCCACCAAACAAGCACCCATGGACATTTTAAATTTTTTACCCCCTAGCATTTTAAATCTGTCTGCATCCCATTTATCTTATCTATACATTCCACACTTTACTACCTCAGTACTGTGCATGTGTGATGTATGCTGTCTGCATGTAACAGCACAGCATGTTAAATTTCTACGCACCTTATTACCAACACCTACCTGTTAAATATCTACTCACCTTACACTCATTACCACTACTCAGAGCTGAGTCTTATTTATATAGATAGATAGATAGATCGATAGATAGATAGATAGATAGATAGATAGATAGATAGATAGATAGGTAGGTAGATAGATAGAGACAGATAGATAGAGACAGATAGATAGATAGATAGATAGATAGGTAAGCAGATAGATAGATAGATAGATAGATAGATAGATAGATAGATAGATAGATAGATAGATAGATAGATAGATAGATAGGTAAGTAGGTAAGTAGATAGGTAGGTAGATAGATAGATAGATAGATAGATAGATAGATAGATAGATAGATAGATAGATAGATAGATAGGTAAGTAGGTAAGTAGATAGATAGATAGATAGATAGATAGATAGATAGATAGATAGATAGATAGATAGATAGATAGATAGGAAGGTAAGTAGATAGATAGATAGATAGATAGATAGAAAGGTAAGTAGATAGATAGATAGATAGATAGATAGATAGATAGATAGATAGATAGATAGATAGATAGATAGATAGGTAAGTAGATACATAGATAGGTAGATAGGTAGGTAGATAGATAGATAGATAGATAGATAGATAGAAAGATAGATAGATAGATAGATAGATAGATAGATAGATAGATAGATAGACAACTGTTAAAATGTATACAATAAAAAAGTAAAGTAATCCATAGCACATCTAGAAAAGGACAAACACAATACCTGTGCTCCTCTCCAGCCCCCTTTTCCTCGTGTTTGATCTGTTGCAGTATGGGACTGTGTATGTTTATGTATGGTGAGCAGGCAGAGAGCCCTGGGGGCTATTTATGGTTTATTTCTGTCCACAGCAGCAAAAACGGTCTGGGCACAGGATGCTGTTGATGCAGCAAGTCTGTCGCTCGCGTTTGTATCCATCAGACTGCCCCTCAATAGGCTTGTTGGCTGGACATGGGCTGCCCACAGCCTCTAGCTTACTCTGCTGCAAGTGTGGGTATAGTTGGCACCCACAGGGTGTGAGCCAAGAGGATTCAGACGAGCTGCTCTCAGCACAACCCTGCTCACCTTTTATTTTTGTCTGGCCACACCCACAGGGTTTGTCTTTTTTGTCTGTGCCCATCTTGGAATCTACTGTGATAAAGATTACCATGTTTCTATGTATCTATCTATCTGTCTATCTATCTATCTATCTATCTATCTATCTATCTATCTATCTATCTATCTATCTATCTATCTATCTATCTATCTATCTATCTATCTATCTACCTCCCTATCTACTTACCTATCTATCTATCTATCTATCTATCTATTTCTGTAATATCTATGTTTTAATTTGAAACCAGAAAATGAATATGTAGCATGAACTTAGATTTATTTCTTTTTAACTTCCTAGAAAGGATTGGAAATAGCAATGGTCTTTAACAAGTAGTTTAAATAGCTTTGTCTCAACCAACTGCAGCCGTAAAATTGTGATTTTACTGATGGTGAAAAAGATCAGACATGCCCTCCAAAGTAGACCAGTTGTCTGCTAAGTGATTTTTTTGACCACCACTTGTGCTTTATATTTTGGCATCATGTGAAACTGGAATGGGGCTTAAGTGGTGCGGTCCGATGTCAGCAGAGTTATAAAACAAATGGCAATAACTAATGTGTGTGTGGGTGTACATCTGTGTTGAGTAATCTGATGGTTTGTGGAAAGAGTCTGTTGCATAGTTTAGCTGTGAGGCCTGAATGCAATAGTACCTTCTTCCAGATGGCTGAAATGTGTGTGGGGTCATCTACTGTTCGGGTGGATTTTGTGCTGCTCAGGATGCTCTCAATAGTGCCTCTCCAGAAAGTCTTAAGGATGATGAATGGGAGATAGACGTTCCTTAACTTCAGAGAAAAAAAAACAGATGCTGCTGAAGTCTGATGATGTCTAAAATTCGGAAACCTTGACTGACCTTTAAAAATGGGCTGTACTGTGGTGAGGGTTGGGTGGAGTTGCTGCTAGTCCCCCCAGAAGTGGGTGGGCCTGTATACTGTGCATGTACCAAACATTGCTGGGGTTTAGTTGAGCTACTAATATGAGCTACTATATGGGCAGATATGATAAAAATGAAATGTGGTGCTGTTGACAGATTTTACATTACACCTTTGCCAAGTCAACATGATTGGGACTAAATGAGCAGTCATGGGCCGTATCAGAAGTCAGACATCATAGCCAGTGATTTACTGTATGTATTGCTTAAAGAGACTTGCTCTTTTTTCTGCATGACATGATATTTTGTAATGAGATTAAATACATATAAATCAGTATCTCAAAAACTGAAAAAATGACATACATGGAGATATGTTGTCGTTCTGACAGCCTCTATATATATATATATATATATATATATATATATATATATATATATATATATATATATATATATATATATATATATATATACACACAGTATTTTCCCTCCTAAGACAGCTGCTTCCTCATATGAGGACTTTTTTTATTTTGCCAATACAACTTCCTTTACAAAGACAACATTTAGTGTTCATACTTGTTAGGTTCTACTAATCACAAATAGCTGTGGAAATAAAAAATTGCACACCAAGCAAGTCCGGGTCTCAGGAGGAGATACACATATTTATGGTCAGCCATCTGTCTTTGTATTGGTTGGTGCTGGTTAATAAGACTGTACATAGAAGACTGTACATAGAAGTGGTTGGTGTAGCTCAGTGGATAACACCACTGCCTGCCAGAGAGCCACCACCACATGTGGGAGACTGGGGTTCGAATCCCGGTCTGGGTGACTATGCTGTGCTACACCAATAAGAGTCCTTGGGCAAGACTCCTAACACTACGTTGGCCTACCTGTAATATGATTAACCTTGTAAGTCGCTCTGGATAAGAGCGTCAGCTAAATGCCGTAAATGTAAAGATCAGGTTCAGCTCAAAAATACAAGCCAAGTATACTTCATAGGTCACGAACACTATTATTCTTAAGTCATGATCTCAATCAAAAGATTAAACACAAGTATAGTCCATGTGTACTGAGATTTCATAGTATTCTGGTCTGTATAAGCCAAGTATACTTATGTATGCTTGTGTTTAGTGTATCACTAATAAGTGACTGACCAGGAGTGTCCGGGAGCGTAGCTGTACAGTAAAGTGTCAAAAGTGCAGATAAATAAACCTATATGATTTAACATCGGAGATCTTCCGGCCCCACTGGGAAGAGCTGAAGAGCATGACGTACTTGGGACAAAGAATCTCCTGAATCTCTGTGCACTGCTAAGCACTGGTATATCTAATCCACCCACACCCCCACATCAGTGTAGTGTTGAGAATGATCCACCACCCGTATAATCCCTGCTCTGTGGTGGTCAGAGATGTATAGTAACGAAGTAGAACTACTTCACTACTGTACTTAAGTATTAACTACTGGAGTATTATTTTTTTTCTCCTACTTCCACTTTTACTTCACTACATATTTTAGATGAGTTTAATACTTTTACTCCGTTACATGTTTTATGTGCTGCATCGTTAGGATTAAAAATGGGTACGAATCATTTCAAACCCACATTATCACCGCCAGACCGGTAGATGGCACTGTCACCGGGTTTGATGAAGCCGCCTCAACATTGAGCAGAACAAGCGTTCAAGCTGTGGCCGCGCACAGGGCTGCTACGTTGGGAACACTAACGCTAGGGTGGTGTGGTTTATTTTGAGATGGAAGAACCACCTTCTTCACCACCTTCAACTTCCAGTGATCCTGGTGGTGAGGAGGGTGAGGAAGGAGACCGTTCCTGGCCCTAACCCTTACAACATCAGCAGCCTACGAGAGTCTTTTTAGTGTCGCAGGATTAGCCTTTAGCCCTAAAAGAGCGAGACTGAATGCAAGACTGAGGATAAATAGAAGATTTCGAACTTCCTAAAAATGACGGCTTTATACCATTTTAGGAAGGGCACAAGCAGGGAAGAGAAGGGAGGAGTGCTTTAAAGGGGAAGGGAGGTCTGTTTTTGTTTACACTGTGTTAAGCTCAGTGTTGTAAGGTGCTCTAGTCACATTTAGTTTTACTTAAGTAATACTAGAATGTGGCCTAATGGCCTTTGAGATCCTTTAGTTGTTCTAATAAGTCGAGAATGAAAAGAAAATGTCTAACGTCCAAAAAAATGACTAGTTTAAGAAAGCACAAGCAAGGAAGAGAAAGGAAGGAGGATTTAAAGGGGAGGGGACATACTTGATCGGTTTTTGTTTACATAGAGTTAAGCTCAGTGTTTTAAGGTGCTCTCCTTATTTGCTTTTACATACAAAACACTTGTATGTGACATGTTGCTGTCAATCAAGCATAGTGAAATAATATAAACAATGGAATTCAATATAAATAACTACATAACATGATACTTGTACTTTTACTTTCAGTACTTAAGTAGTACATTTTAGAATAAACTACTTGCAATACTTAAGTACAAAAGCTGTTATATACTTTAGTACTTCCACTTAAGTATGGTGCTTAAAGAACACTTCTACTTCTACTCAAATCACTTTTTTGATAGAGCACTACTTTTACTCAAGTCTGGGTCTCTAGTACTATATACATGTCTGTGGTGGTCCGGTGGGTGTCATTGTGCATTGTAAAAAACAAAAGATGATGACAGGGGATAACAAAGAATGAAGGGAAACTGATTGTAGAGCTACAAAGGCTAAGTGGAGCTGATAAAACTGATAGAGTGTAGATACACTGAGCATGTGTTGATGTTATGGCTGATTGGTGTATTTTGGGTCTCAAATCGTGGGGTATTTGCACTGTATGTCAAACCTCTCCACACCAATAGATGGCGCTATTTAATAATTGTTGTTATTTGCAAAAAAAAAAAAAAAAAGGCAGTACTGGGAAAAAAGTCAGTGAACGTGAAAATAAACAAAGAGAGAGGTTCGACTAAATGGATGTTTCAACGAATGACAGGAGAAGTCTGCTCACTCCCACGGCCTGATTTAAATAGCCAGGACTGTTTGGGGCTATGGACGCCAGCTTGTCGCTCCGTGTGAGTGTCTTCTCCGAACAAGGAGGACGGAAATACATGGAGGATGTTACCGAGGTAAGATTAGAAAACGAACCGAATAATGAAGAGCTCAGGTTTGTTGGACACGGGGATCCCAACACGGACAGCAGCGCGGATCTGGAAGTTGCGTCGACCCTACTAGACGCCTCAGAGTGTGTGTCTAAAAGCGAGCCCTTCGGACTAACATGGACAGAGAGCCTGTCAGCTGACGGGAGACGGGGAACGGCGTCAAACGGGCCGGGTGCGGGTTCACCGCCAGACCCGCCGAAGTCTGTGGCGTTTTTCGCTGTGTTTGATGGACACGGCGGGAGAGAAGCAGCGCACTTCGCCCGCGATCATTTGTGGGATTTTCTCAAAAAACAAAGAGGATTTTGGTCTAAAGATTATCGGAAAGTTTGTGACGCAATTCGGAAGGGGTTTATCGCCTGCCACCATGCGATGTGGAAAAAACTTGGTGAGTGAGCAAAAAGAAAAAAATGCGTGTGCGCCTGCGTGTGCGTGTGTGCGCCTGCGTGACAGATATTTAACGTGGTAGTTCTGGGATTGTGGATTTCTAAGACACCTACTTTGGGCGTCATTACTCTCTGAAGCAGTAGGAAGGTAATATTTGTTTACTAGTGTGATTATATGCTGAGTGAAGAGGTTGAAGGTGGGTGCTTATTTGCAGTTCATAATGTTTATTATATTTGCGGTCCACCTTTAATACTCCCGCACAGACGCTAGGGGGCGCTGATGAGTCAGTTTTCACCATCACTCCACGTTATCCTCGTGAAACTGAATTGATTATCTGATAATAATCTGATTAGGGCATAGAAAAAGGAAGAACACGTGACTGTATTTAAATTGGCTCATAGTATTTTATTAAATTCCGTTATCCACTTTTGTTATAAAGTTGAATATGCAAATTTGCTGGTTTCATAATGATACAATAACATCACATGCTCAGTGAGGTGAAATTATGAGATTATGATTATTGAGTGGAAATGTTTTCAATTTAAAACATTACAACATAGTAATCAGTTGAACTACGTGAACAAGTGAAGATTGCTTTGTGCCGGTCTAAAACCTAGTTACAGAATTTAAAGTTCAGACATAGGGAAAATAAACAGTGGTAATTATGACCAGATGTATGAAAACCATTTAATCAGTTTAGCTTGCTTAAAATGTTTTTAGACAGAGCAGTATAAAATATTAAAAAATAAAAAATATTTGAAATTGCTATCTATTAATTAAAAGTCTAACTCTGTAGTGGAGTTTTTTTTTACTCTAAAGAGTGACTCTGGGTTTTTTTTTTCTTTTAATGAAAAATCATTTAAATTTGGGGCCATATTACAGAAACACCGGTAACCTTATTTGTTCAGTCTAGTTAGGTTTTCCTGGTGTGAACAATTTGGGAAAATTCTGAAAAAAAATGTGTGTTGTGTCTGGTATACACTGGTATGTATAGTTTTGATGCTGAAAATCCAGTCGAGCCAAACATTTCACAGGCCAACCTGGTTAAAACATTACTGAGGCATGGGCTTTCTATTTGTAGTAGCAAATATGTTCCTTCCACAGTGTTAAAGCATATTGTGATATGTTTGTATAGGTTTGGTCACAAATTAAAGGCAATCCCAGCAACCAACCTGTTGCCAGTAATAGATACTATGCATCCGTGGTAGGTCTAAAACAAATGTAGGAAAACAAAAATTGGTGCCAGCGTGCTCTACTGCCCCCCACTGGAGAATGCTTATCTTTATGTTCCGGTTCTTAGCTGTCTTTATTGTGCTGGCTAGCTATCCTTGCAACAACACAGTTATGTGGCTTTATGGTAAGAAGTGGAAAGTCTATTAATAAAAAAGCACAGAAAAGTAGTAGTAAAGGAACTTTAGTGGCAGCATTTTTTCTTTATTTCCATTAAAAGACGGGATACACGTCCATCCTATTACATAAATTTTTTTAAAAATCATACCGATATTGGAACAAGTGGTTCCAACCACAGCCTGAAGGTAATGAATGTGGGACTTAATATTAGGAAGACTACAATTTCACGCTCAGCTAAGATGTTTGGGAAATTGAAAACTGTAAAATAGAGCTCTGATAAATGGGGCAATTTCTGAACAATCTTTAATCCCTTAAATCTTTTGTACATTAGTCATGGAATAATGAGAACAGTATTTTACTTTTTTAATCAAGCAGTTAAAAAAAAAAGGACTCTACTGAGCCAAAGCAACTTTTTATTGCTGCCCCATTTGTTCTGGGGTTGTACCCATTATTTTGGCTTGTGTCCAGACACTTCACATTCCTAGCAGTAGCATGGCGAGTTAGAGTTTATGGCACATCCTACACTGTGTCTACTGTACATGTGTGCATTGCATTTAAATGCTTTAACAATGTATTTTATTCTCTTAGTGTTTGTCCATACATTAGTACAAGAAAATTAAAACAGTTTTATTTCATTTCTAGTGCGTCATAAGAAGCCAACCTGGTGACGGTAATGATTACATATAAAAAGGAAGAAAACTGACTCATCGGTTCCATCCACAGGTGATACACGACTGCAGCCTTTAAGGTGGTACAGATATTTCGAATACGAAGCTGCAAATAAGAAGCTACCTTCAGCCTTTTGATCTGCTGTCCTGAATCACTTGCTAATTTTAACTGTGCTTTACAGCCGAGTGGCCTAAGACCCTGACTGGCCTACCCAGCACCTCGGGCACCACTGCCAGTGTGGTAGTTATTCGCTGGGACCGCATGTTTGTAGCACATGTTGGGGATTCATCGGTGGTACTTGGGGTACGGGAGGATCCCACAGATAAAGTCATCAAAGCTGTTGAGGTCACACAGGATCACAAACCTGAACTCCCCAAGGAGAAACAAAGAATTGAAGGACTGGGAGGCAGGTATGAAATGAATATCATCATAACTAATAAAATCAGGTGCAAATATCTCATACTGTGATGTGTGTATGTGGTATGTGTATATTTACAATGCTGTGCTGTATAATTTACAATGCAATGCTGTATAATTGCCGTGGTCTTTACAAGGTTCATATATTTGTTGCATATTAAAAGTTTTTTGAAACTTTAAAGATCCATTTATCACACAAAATTAACATGCCTCAGAGGCTAATGTGAATCCAAAATGAATTTATATGTCGATAAAAGATTTGCTTGTAATGGCAATTAAAAAAATATATATGCATATATATATATTTTCTAATGCTTAGTGTGAGGTCTCAGTTGCTCTTGTTTTGTTGCCATTGATGGAGGCACAGTCATTTATATATAACTGTATAACTTGAATTTCCCTCTGGGATCAATAAAGTATCTATCTATCTATCTATCTATCTATCTATCTATCTATCTATCTATCTATCTGTCATAGCAGTCATAACACTTTACATTAAAAGTGTGCAAAGCTGATTGGCTGCACAAAAAGGAACAGTACAGTGTTAAAATGAGAGAGAAATTGTTGCACACTGCAATACTTACAGTGGGGTGCGGAAGTTTGGGCAACGTTGTTAATTTTCCTGATTTACCTTTATAAAGCATTGATTGTTTGGATAAAAAGATTCTGTTAAATATATCATATAGGGGACAAACACAGTGATATTTGAGAAGTGAGATGAAGTTTATATGATTTACAGAAAGTGTGCAATAATTGTCTAAACAGAATTAGGCAGTTATATAAATTTGGGCACCAAAAAAAAAAAAAAAAAACTTTAGTAGATCCTCCTTTCGCAGAAATAACAGCCTCTAAATCTTCCTATAGCTTCTAATGAGAGTCTGGATTGTGGCTGAAGGTATTTTAGACCATTCTTCTTTACAAAACATCTCTAGTTCATTCAGGTTTGATGGTTTGCGAGCATGGACAGCTCTCTTTAAGTGACACCACAGATTTTCAATAATATTCAGGTCTGGGGACTGAGATGGCCATTCCAGAACGTTGTACTTGTTCCTCTGCATGAATGCATTAGTAGATTTTAAGCAGTGTTTAGGGTCATTGTCTTGGAAGATCCAAATTTTTCATTTTAAAATATAAAGTGACAGTAGTAGTAAAATTAGTTAACAATAAAAACAGCATTTTTTTAGTATTCAGTATGTCAGCTCCTTAACTTTTTTTTTTTTTTTTTTTACAACTTTCATGCCTTTCAGAAGATTTGCAAGGATAGTGTTCTATCTAGAGGATACTTATAAACAACTTCAAAGTTCAGTCTTAGAAGTTGGTTTGCATTTTCTGCTTGTCATGATTCGTGTAATCCCAAACATATCCATAGTCCACTGTCCTGAGATCTCCAGCAGCTTTATTGATTAATTAATGTCTTGTAATGGGGTTTGGCATGATGTATTAAAAATAGTTTGGACTCATCAGCTTTTATGATGCCTTCAATCCCTATACCTCTATTTACCTTGTACCCTGGTCTGTAAAGGTCTTACGTTTAGACTTATTAGTCCATATTATTAGTTATTAGTACTATTCCATATCTCAACTATCCAGTAAAATTTCACATAAAAATATCTTATTACCATTAGATAAATAGCATGCTGGTACGGAATTTCGGCCTATGGCTAAGTGTTGACTCGTGAACGAACACAGTGAAAAAAAAAATTAAATACTGTATATTTTAAATCAGTAATCAGTTTAGAGTTGTCGGGTCTCTCCCTATTCAAAGAGCCAAACACAATTTTTTTTTTTTTAATCCACTGCCTATAACTTACCATACCATGCTTTTAGAAAAGGTAATTTAGATCTTGTTTCTTTGTATTCCTAGTGTGGTAAAGAAGTCAGGAGTCAACCGTGTAGTTTGGAAAAGACCTCGGCTGACACATAATGGCCCAGTGAGAAGGAGCACACCCATTGACCAGATCCCATTCCTTGCTGTCACCAGAGCTCTGGGTAAAATGATTATTCCCATTCTATTTAATATTTTATGATGGCCATTAAATGACCAAAGGTAAACAAATATTTATAGATGACTGAAGTTGATAAGTTAGAAAAGGTTGTCACCAATAGTTTGTATGTTGGCATATTGATGAGTTGTGTAAATGTAAACAAAATAATTCAAAGTGGTTTGATATGAAATGCTCAGTACATTGATAATAAAAAGTCAAGTCAACATTTTTTTATATAGCACTTTCCCCAACGAATTAGACTGGGTGTTGGCCTAATTATGCAATACCTGATCCAGCTGATATACAGTGGTTGGACAACGAAACTGAAACACCTGTCATTTTAGTGTGGGAGGTCTCATGGCTAAATTGGACCAGCCTGGTGGCCAATCTTCATTAATTGCACATTGCACCAGTAAGAGCAGAGTGTGAAGGTTCAGTTAGCAGGTAAGAGCACAGTTCTGCTCAAAATACTGCAATGCACACAACATTATGGATGACATACCAGAGTTTTTTGTTTGGTGCACGTCTTGCTGGCGCATCTGTGACCAAGACAGCAAGTCTTTGTGATGTATCAAGAGCCACGGTATCCAGGGTAATGTCAGCATACCACCAAGAAGGACGAACCACATCCAACAGGATTAACTGTGGACGCAAGAGGAAGCTGTCTGAAAGGGATGTTCGGGTGCTAACCCGGATTGTATCCAAAAAACATAAAACCACGGCTGCCCAAATGACGCTGTATTGGCCGCAAAAGGAGGCCCTACACCATACTAATAAATGATTGTGGTCTAAAACCAGGTGTTTCAGTTTCATTGTCCAACCCCTGTAACTCATATTGGAGCCTGTATCCGTTCCTAATATTAGATCAGTGCATCCCTAGTAGGAACATTAGCCAAATTATGTTACAACAACCAGACTCCAGAAAAGTATATTTTCTTACACCATTAAACTCAGTGGACAGTTCTTTCTCATAAAGTAAGTTACATGTCACATGTATATCAACAATTTTATTTTTGTACTGAACTCATATTTTTTTTGTTATTATTCTTTACTGCTGCCTCTTATCCAGCTGATATACTTTGCATTTCAGCTGCGTTTTATTTACAAATTTATATGTGTGAACGCCTACAGGTTTGAATGTGCATGTGTTTCTGTGGAAGATCTTCGGGATTGATGGCTGTGTTACAGGAAAACTTCTATTATTATGTACTGTGTAATTATAAGCTCCAAATGCAAATTCTATGTACATGTAAATGTACCGTACCTGGCTAATAAAGCCTGATTTAAGTATGTTGCGTGTTTAGTGGGATTGTGTAACTGCCTTTTTCACTGATTGAAGCTGTTGCCATGTATTTTACTATAGGTGATCTGTGGAGCTATGACTTCTACAGTGGAAAGTTTGTGGTGTCTCCAGAGCCTGACACAAGCGTAGTGACTCTTGACCCCTGGCGCCATCGTTATATTATTGTAGGGAGTGATGGGCTTTGGAACATGGTCAAACCTCAGGAGGCTGTAACGGTGTGTCAAAGCCATGATGAAGCTGTGGTAGGTCCTGCATCCTCTGATTACAACACTGCAGTCATGAGACACTTCCTTGAATGGTGAATAGCAAGAATGCAAAAACATTGAAGACATTTAGCATAAGCTAGGCCATCAACTGACAGACCTCGGGCTGGATGCAGACCTAGATAGGTATTTTTAGCAGTACAGTACATTACTCACCTCACAGTAAATACACAATTATGGAGACCATACGTGGCTGCAGTACTATACTGTACTGTTTTGCATTTGTCCTGTAACTTCTCTAACATTATTTCTCTGCATATTGGACATATTTCCTGTCTTAAGGTGGCCATAATTTTGCACTTTGAAATTAAACTTGAATTTTTTATTTTTTTTTTATTGTACTTAACGCATTCTGATCATTTAAGAAAAAATAAAAAATATATTTTTTTAAATAAAAAAATAAAATGTAATAAATGGAATCTGATACTGTTCTCAATTTATGCTTACTGCTCATTACCTTTCTGGCTATCTTATGTACCATCTTCGTTCTTAGGCTCCCTTTGGCATGTCAGTTGCGCGGAGGTTAGGCTGTCACGCGCTGATGCGATGGCGCCAGCGCATGCTGCGTGCTGACAATACCAGTGTCATTGTCATCGCCCTGCCTGAACCAGGCAAGCCGCACATAACCATGCATCGCGATGAGGTTATCCTCAACTTGGCAGAGGGGCCACACTGTGACCCACCATCAGCCTCACGCTCTAACACCCCACTTGTCAAGGTATGTTTATAATAGATGTACAATTACTTTGCAGGTTCTGAAGGAACTCTTCAATACCGGATTATATTTACAACTCGGTTCTAGTAGTCTACATGGGCTGAACAATTTTGGCAAGAAATGGTTTCATTATTTAGAATATTTCAAGTGATGATGTCCTTGCCAATACTAGGTCACCTGTTTTGACATAATACACTAGGGTGGGCTAATCTCACTGTACAATTTTACAATACATGTTCATGCCGGAATATTGAGGTTTGATAAGAAAGAGCAGGCAAGGAAGACTAAAAGCATAGATGCTAATTCCAAATACTGTGCCTTCAAGGTAATCCAAAAAAGTTAAGTCAGGAGCATGTTTACCACATTTTCACTTTTTGTCTGTCACCTTTTATATTTTTTAATAAATGTTAGGAATTTAGAAATTCACATTGTATGATTTTTAAATAATTACACTCAAATGTAAATGTCCAATGTAAAGTAAATGTACAATTTTGAGATTATAAAGTCTGGTAGGAGTGTGACAGTAACAGTGTGGGCCCAGACTCTGTTCTTTATCTGAGAGAAGAGGTAGGGCAGGTTCCGCTCCAACCTTTAGTATAACTACTAGCCTTCTGAGTGAAGTTACTGAAGTCGTCCTCAGTGAAATGTGCTCTAGATTGTGTTGTAGATCAGGGTTACTCAACCTGTGGGTCATAAACCACCAGTGGACTTTGAAGCACACTCTTAACAGTCAGTAGCCTGTAGTGGGTCGGTAACAGCACTTTAACCATGAAAGCATAAGTGGGGAAAATGTGTATAAGTAAAAATTGAGAGATCAGTTGTGTTCAAATTTAATATAAACACATAAATGTAACTGACATTTAGTTACGCTCTTTGTTTCCTTTATACCTAGGTATGATTACATCACTTCTTTCATTTTAAACATGTAAGAATGTTCGTAGTTTAAAATTGCACCTGTCCAAACTTTTTCAGATTTTCTTAAAGACACCGATTTCAAAATAGTAGTATATTTACAAAAAGCAATTCATTTGGTGTAAGCCAAAGTGGTGTTCACACCACTTTTCTAGTGGCTAAAGCCTTATCACCTTTAATTCTTGAAATTCTACAGAAAATTGGACTCCTTTTACTTACACCTTAAGGCACCATGCACTTTCCAACATTATATATACACATTTTAATCTTTCCATTTTTTTCTTACAAATTTACTAGTAGTGGAAAAGCTAAAAAATGGTAATTTGCTTACTTACAAACATCTTATAAACATTAGTATAAATTTGTCTTAAATGTGAAGGAAAAAAAATGATGAACTAAATTTTACTATATTGAAGGGATCCAGAATTGAGTGGGTTAATGAATAAGGGTCTTGGTGGGGGTAGGGGCTGGAATGTTGTGTTTGGCTAAAATGTCAATAAAATAAATTAAAACAAACATCAGACCTTATTTGACATCTAAAATATGATCACATACAGAAATCTCAGCTATAATTTGAATTTCTGGTAAATGGCTATTGTTTTTTGTCTGAGGTGAAGAAAAGGGACTAGGTAGACAGTCATTAGCTAGCTACTTGACATACGTGTATATATATATCTGCATACCACAATGAAGTTATTACATTTTATTAGTTAGTCACAAACGGCAGTTATCCGCCACACTGGTAAGTAGTCTACAGCGTTTTTGGGATGCTTCAGTCTTAAGGCTTGGACGTCCTTGCTGTTGTTGATTGTTTGGTTTTGTCACATCCATTTTTCTTGGCCGGTGCCAAATTAGCTTTGAACCAGGCTAGGGCAAATCTCTGGGTTTTATTAATTATTAAGATCTTATCTCTTAAAAAAATCTTTATGTTAAGGTAATGATGTTTATACAATCTTCCACAAGTGAAAAATCTGTTTGAATTTTGAGACATGAATGAATGGCTAGTAGACAATGTGCATGTGTGGTCTAAAAAAAAGAGAAAAAAAAAAACCTGCTTTTCTGTTGGCAAGTCAATCACGGCAGTTATCCGCCACACTGGTAAGTACTCTACAGCGTTTTTGGAAAGCTTCAGTCTTAAGGCTTGGACGTTCCTGTGCTGTACACCAGGCAAGAACTTTGTACAAGTTTGGTTTTGTCAAAAAAATTAATTTTTCTTGGCCGGTGCCAAATTTGCTTTGAACCAAAGGCTAGGACAAATCTCTGGGTTTTATTAATTATTAAGATCTTTAAAAAAATCTTTATGTTAAGGTAATGCTGTGTTATACATTTTACAATAAAGGTGTGTTTGAATTTTGAGACAATGAATGAATGGCTAGTCCTGAATATGCATGTCACCATCTGCCTAGTTCGCTCGGTAGGCAGTGTTCTAGGTTTAACCAACTTCTGCCAGCTTTGTATCCATGCCTAAATAAATTGGAATAATTGCAATTTTTAAAAAATGCAAAGATTTTAGTTAGTTTACTTTCTTCTTCTGTTTTACAGACACCTGATCCAGACATGCCCTCTACTACAAATGAATCTCTCCCAGCTTTGGAGCGGAGAAATGGCCTATCAGGGACCAGGCTCAGCTCAGAAACCCCCACAGAGCTGGATGTCTCAAATACTAATACATTCAACAGAGCCTTGACCCTATGCTCAAATGATGGCAATCTAGCAGGGACCCCCAGTGTACCTCTTGCACCTTCCCCATGCGTTGTCAGTCCAGCAGGGAAGCGACCCAGGCGATGTCCTTATAGCCACAGCAGCTCTCAAGGCAGGAGAATCAGTGAACGGCCCCCACCCAAACGCAACAGTGCAAAGACCAGCAAACATGCCCCCAATGTATCAATCTTACAGCACCGCAAAGCGACACTATGCGTTTGCTAAGATGCTGAATTCTGGATTCCTGAAGCATTGCTGTCATTTTGCATGATCATGTAAAGAATTAACTAATATCATTGTTTATGTGTGTTAAAAAGTTATCATCTGTTCAGTTTTGTAAAGCCTTTGAGGGAAATTCGTATATTATCCTGACTATTTTTTAAATCTGTTTTTATTTCTTTTTTATTTATTCACTTATTTGGAAAAGGTGCTGTGCAAAGGTCTTTGGTGTTTAAGAAAGTATGTAAAGCTTTTTATCAGGGAAGTAAGCATGTATTTAAAAAATTAATAAATACAAATGTACATGTACATTTAGTTTTTGTATGTAAAAGTATTAGCTTAACTCTTTCCTCAACAAAGCCTAGCATTTACATTTACTATTGAGTATCTAGTTTTGCTAATTTTTATTTCATTTTTTTGACCTTTATTGAACCGGGTTAATCCCATAGACATCTTTTACAAAGGGAGACCTGGTCAAGAAGGGACAGCAGCACAACACTCAACACAATTTACACAACTTACACTATAACAATAACACTTGTTAAATTAAATTAGATGTACATGTGACAAAGGAAATCCACACTTGGGCCACCATGTGGCTCCATTGTGCCTGGGTTTAGATTCTACAAGCTCATTCAATGATCCACTATTCCTGTTACGGTGCATAAACCCAAGTTTACTTTTGAGAGTGCATTGGTCTAAAGAGATGTGGAATAAAGTGGTATTATCACATGGGTGGTCCTTCACCATATTCCTAACAAATATGCGAGTGGATGCATGGCGTACACTGAGTAAATGGTACACGTTTGTATGCTTGACCCCAGCAGAGAAAGGGTCTGGTGGGTTTTTAATTCTTTGAGGGAGATTTTGCTGGCAAAGGCCGGCTTCACATGTCCCCTTGTTATATCCACATTGTTGTTTTATTTCAGTGGCCGTGTAATGTTGGTTGTGCATTGATCTGAGGTGATGTGGATGCCTGTCGTGATTTATGATGTATTCAGCTAATTCTAATATTTCCTGCGTATTAACAGTAACTGTCCTGAATTTGTTTTAAATGGTATTGTTCTTTAGTATTCAAATGTTGAGGTCTAAATTAAAAAAATTACGTTTATCAACACTCAAAAATTGAAGTTATTAGGGCCAGCTCTACTATTGTTCCCAACTTTTGTCATATCGATCTAATATTCAGATTCACTCGGCCTGCTCAGCAATTTCTACATTTATTTATGACACAGGGCATGGTAGAATATTAGTTTGCACTTTACAGGATATAGATCCTGCACTTGTTCTATTTCTTTAATGGGTTGTAGGGAAAAGAAATGGCCAGCTTTCACTGGTCAGCCAGTTTTGTCATTCATAGTAGAGTCAGACTGAACAGTAAACCTCCAAAGTGGGTACAATATGTAACAGCTTCAAGCAACAGGTTGTTGCCAATATAGAGTATGCTGTGATGTAAATTAACTCAGAAGCTAACCTGCTGAGGTAAATGAAGGGGCTTGTAATTGTCTGACATTAAGCCCTCTAGTCCCATCGTATAACTGATGGCTGTTGATCATAATCCAGTTTTGAAAGCAGTTTTGTGCTCAGTAAGTGTATGTGTTTCTGTAAGAGATCCCTACAAGGATATTAGTTTGGTTGAATGTTTTAATTAAACAATACATTTAAACACGTATCAACTCTTTACCTGGCAACAGAAAAAATATTCCCATGAGAATCTACAGGGACAATGAAACTGAAACACCTGTCATTTTAGTGTGGGAGGTCTCATGGCTAAATTGGACCAGCCTGGTGGTCAATCTTCATTAATTGCACATTGCACCAGTAAGAGCAAAGTGTGAAGGTTCAGTTAGCAGGTAAGAGCACAGTTCTGCTCAAAATACTGCAATGCACACAACATTATGGGTGACATACCAGAGGTTTTTGGTTGGTGCACGTCTTGCTGGCGCATCTGTGACCAAGACAGCAAGTCTTTGTGATGTATCAAGAGCCACGGTATCCAGGATGAACCACATCCAACAGGATTAACTGTGGACGCAAGAGGAAGCTGTCTACACCATACTAATAATGATTGTGGTCTAAAACCAGGTGTTTCAGTTTCATTGTCCAACCCCTGTAGTTCAAAGGGTTAAAAAAAATAGATAATACTCACATTACTTGAGGATGTCCCACTCCTGTCCAAAGCAGCACCAGCACAGCTGACCAGGACCATACCTATCAGAGCATACCAACCAGTCAGTGAAGTAGGCAGACTGTGAAGGCAGTTGGAAGTGATACAGGACACTACAACAGCCTGGGGACAAGGAATCACCAGCCTATAAAGGGTTAACATCAATGCTTGGAGAATTAGCAATGTGTAGGTCAGGGTCTTCCCCTGTGTCCCCTGAATTGAGAGCCATATAGTCAGACATTATAGGACACTATTTTCTGAGTTGCTGAAACTCAAATTAGACGGCAGGATTAAATGAACTGCTGAGTTAAAGGAAGAAGAGTTCGAAAAACAAAATGCATAGAACTCATCATCATCTGTCTTTCACAGGACAGGTGTGAGTATATGAGACTATAGGGTTGGTGGCTTGTTGGCAAGTGGTACTGCAGTTTGATATTTGGCTGATGGTAAAGTCAAAGTGTATCATAAGAAGGGCTTGGCATGTATTTGCCATGGAAGTGCTCAAGAACTTCAGATTGTAAGGATAAGAGACTGAACTAACACCTGGGTGACCTGAGAGACAAGAGATGAAGTCCCCAGATGTTGGAGAGAGGAGAGAGGTTGTGGGAGTGTCTTGACTTCATTAGTATTAGCAGTGCAGTCAGCATAACAGTGGTAAGAGAAGCCATGGGAGGTAAAAACACATGGATAGAATGAGTGTAGAGTAAAAAGAAAAGAGGAGCCAGCACTGGTGGAGAGATTACATGCCGCAGATGTGGACACTTTCTATATTACCTGGTAAGAGCAGTCCTCCAGATAGGATGCAATCCACTTTCATGCAGAGCCAGCAATTCCAAAGTAAGTGAGGACAGACAGGAGACCCTTTTGGTTGATGGTGCTGGAGGCTGCAGATTAAAAGGTTAAGAAGAAGAGTGCACTGGAGAGTGATTGGGGTCCTGGAGCGGTTCTGGGTGGGGAAGAGAGACAAAGGAGTACAGTACAGAAAGGTGTTGTAGGGTTACAATGCTATTAATAAATAAGAAAGGGTTACTCTTGATGAAGAGAAGAACTGGAGAGAGAGGAGGAGTATTTAAAGAGGTCTCTTTAACACCTGGACACTCTATTCCCATTGCCCAAGACATCATTTCCACCCCCTTCACCTTATACTGGCACGGCTAAACAGCTCAAGGTTTTAACGAAACTGGATCCAAGACAGACAGTGTTTCCTACAACTAAAGTCCAACATGAATATTTGATGGTCCTGTATAGATTATTCAATGCTCTGTAAATCCTTTAAGCATTCATAAGTGGCACAACAATTCTCAAAAGCCATGGTCTAAACTTAATCTAGCATCTGAATTGTGCACATCTGTCAGATCAGAATTATAACTCAGAGCTTCTTTCCTTAATAGACATCGGCTGTAGGGAGTGTGGTAGCTATTGCTTTTAAGGCTTGACTGCTTCAACTCACTCTTGGCTGGTCCCCCCTTTTATTTGGGGAGAAAATGACAGTGTGTTCATTATTTACATGTCCCTTTCTGGCCAGCAACATGCTGTATAGCATTTCTTGTTTGAAGAATTTGCTTGCTATATCCATGGGTTGCTGGATTTTTCCCCATAACTGCAGAGAACTCAGTAAAGTTCAACTGTGTTGCCTAGGTTTCATTATTCTTCGCCTGTTTTCCAGGTTAGTAATGTTAACCAACACTTTAAAACCGTCATTACAGGCACCATGTGTTGTAATCCTACATTCGGATTTAAGCTTCTGTTTAAAATGATAAAGCTAAGCCTGGTTAAGGAGGGGGTGAAGCTAGCCAATAGCGGCGTAGCATGTCTTTTGTTCCAGTTGTGTCAGCAATGGTCATGTTTCTCCTACCAAACTGTTGTTTCTGGTGGTTTTTGTTTCTTAGTGTTAATATTTTTGGTGCTGGATTAACATAAAACCAAAAAATGTTAATGTACTCTAGTTGCTGTTCGCTTGGAATGCTACATGCAGGTCATCTGTATATTCTGTTAAACAGATCCTAATTTACCGGCTAATTTGCAGTGTCATTTACATCTTACATAAGAGAATAAGAAGAGCTGTATTCGCTTTGAAGATAGACAATTGAATTTATTTTATAAAAACAAAAAGACAGGAAAGAGTGAACTGAAAAAAGTGACATAATGCACATGAAAGAAAAGGTGTAATAAATAGCTGCAGAGAACTCAGGAACATTCAACCGTGTTGCCGTATTTCATCATTCTTCTCCTGTTTTCCAGGAGCATAACTGTTATATTGGTACAGCCTTTTGGTACCTGTTACACCTGCCTCTCTACTAGTTTGACATTTGTTGATAATTTTCTGGAAACACCTTAACACCTTCCTTTTATTGATATGATGGGATTCACCCCAACAGGATTAGGTTCACAGATTTGAGGCCACAATGTTATCCTGCTTTGAACTCTTAATGTCTTTGTATCCCAGTAATTAACACGTTTCAATGGTTTGTCAATAGAGATTAATCTTAATCTTACCCACTTTAGGTCTACAGTCCCACATCATGCTTTATTTACATTTACAGCATTTAGCTGACGCTCTTATCCAGAGCGACCCACAAGGGTATCAATATTGCAGGTAGGCCAGTGTAGTGATAGGAGTCTTCCCCAAGGACTCTTATTGGTGTAACACAGCATAGTCACCCAGACCAGGAATCAAACCTCCATCTCCCAGATGGTGTAATATCTCTCTGGTGGGTAGTGGTCTTATCCACTGAGCCACACCAACCAGAAAGCATTATAGGATACACAGGAAAGTGAGACGTGGTGGAATATCAATATATATCAGGAAAAAATAAATAAATAAATGTTATATATACTATATAAAAAATATATTATCTGCAGTCTCCAAAGAAAAATGATCTGAAGGCATACTTAGAGAAAAATAAATTCTATAAGGGATATAGACCTACTTGCTCCTTCCAGAGCAATTACTGGAGTAAAAGATCTTTTACCTTAATATATTGTTTTATGTTTAATGTTTATCCTTGGTGATTTGAATCTAAATTGGCTGAATAATATCTTGATTGAATAAAGGAATCTTGATTGGATCTCATCTTCACAGAGCAAAGCTAAAAGAACCTACCAAGTCTGAATCCCGAACACTGACTGGTAGGTTATTCCAAAGCTGGGGGCCATGTATGAGAAGGCTCCGCCTCCCGATGTAATTTTGTTCATTCTAGGCACTAATAGAGAGCCCGCACTTTGAGACCTAAGGTCACGTGATGGCTCATAGTACGAGATAAGTTCAGTAAGGTAGGTAGGAGCGAGGCCGTTCAGAGCCTTATACATTGGGATAAGAATTTTATACTCAATACGAAATTTAACTGGTAACCAGTGTGAGTCAGATAAGACTGGGCTGATATGATCAAACTCTGGCTGCAGCGTTTTGGACTAACTGAAGTTTGTTAAGGCTTTTGCTGAAACAACCAGAAAGCAGGGCATTACAGTAATCCAGCCTTGAAGTGATAAAAGAGTGAACTAGCTTTTGTGCATCCTTTAGGGACAGTGCATTTCTAAATTTCGCAATATTGCGTAGATGTAGGAAAGCTATTCTAGTGATATTATTAATATGTTTATTGAAAGCCAGATCAGGATCGATCGTCACACCAAGACTTTTAACAGAGGTACCTGGTGTAACTAAGAAGCTATTAAGGTTAAGTGGTAATAAAGACAGCTTGGTTCTAACACTTTTGGAACCAAGATGCAGAACGTCTGTTTTGTCAGAGTTAAGTTTTTAATATCTTTAACACAGTCATTTTTCTTATTAAGTAGAAGTAGATCATCTGGTCTAGTTGAAATATACAATTGTGTTTCATAGGCATAGCTGTGGAAATTGATTATGATACCGAGTGGTAGCATATATAAGGTAAATAATATAAGTCCTAAGACAGATCCCTGTGGAACACCAAACTTTCCTGTTTCTCCTACAAGGTTTTCCAGCCTATCTAGTAGGATGAAGTGGTCTCTTTTGTCCAGACATGGGAACAAGTCACTAAGTTGCAAGTAACAAGTAAGTCTCAAGTCTTAACAATCAAGTCACGAGTCAAGTCCCAAGTCAATACAAGCAAGTCTCGAGTCAAGTCCCAAGTCAATACAAGCAAGTCTCAAGTCAAGTCCCAAGTCAATACAAGCAAGTCTCAAGTCAAGTCCCAAGTCTTAAACTTCGAGTCCTAGTCATGTCACCAGATGTCATTTCAATATTTCACATAACTGATGCAGCTGATTCATAGTATATTAAACTGACATAATCATAAATGTTTTTAAAGTTTGTATTTAGTATAACAAAAACAACTTGCATCATCTCAAACAGTTCAAACAACAAAGTGCTATTTTACTTAACAGGAACAAGTAGTGCAAATCGTTAATTAAATAATTTGAGGATTAAATAACCTGCAAAGTACTGTGCAGTAAACAAAGTACAAAGTACTTACTGTAATCTCTAATAGATATGTACTAAACGCAGTATGGAAAAATGAATGTGACATTATACCACAGTTTACAGCAACAAAAAGTCAAGGTTTATAGATTAAAAAAAATTAGGAAAGGACAAGAATATCATATGATTCATGATATCATATGAGCGGGTTTCCGTATGCTATAAATTTCTGTAAACAGGCTAACAAAGTACACTACATCATTGTTTCTCAACCCTGGCCCTGGAGGCCCACTGCCCTGCACTTTTTATTGTTTTCCCTTCTCCCAACACATCTGATCCAACTAATCACCTCATAACCAGCCCATTACTGAGTTAAAATAGGTGCTGAAGCAGAAAAAAAACACTAAAATGTGCAGGGCAGTGGGCCTCGAAGGCCAAGGTTGAGGAACACCACACTATAATGAAGTAGTAGAACACTTTCCACCTACAGGAATTTTTAATGACATCACATTCTAAACCCATAAGCGTTAATGTATGGACCTGTAATATATATATCGTCGCCGTCCAATGAAAAACATGTATCTCCATTTTTTGTCCATTTTGACTTTTATGCATCATTTGAAAATGCGGCGGCGGTCGTTTACACTGTGAGATCTACATGATGAATAGACCAACAGAAATGGCCCAAAATTGCTTAGAAAAACGTCTGGTTCCATTGACTTACATTAAAATTGAACGAGGTTTTTGGCCTCTCTTGTAAAGTTGCCATTTTGGAGATACTTGTTTTTCCTTGGACAGCGACGATATATATATATATATACATATATATATATATACATTTACATATATATAATTTACAATTATTATGTCGCCACGTTTGCTAGCTTGCTAACTGCTATACGCGAAATATACACGGCACAGACTTACTGTTCTTTGTGCAGCCTTAAATGTCGAGTTTGAAGTGGTTGCATCTCCATCTGTGATCTTGACTCCACATGTCTTGCATACCGCAGTTCGTCTTTTATTTACTACATTATAATCTTTGTAGTTGAACAGGATTATTTTTGGGATCATGTTGCTCGTCTTCTCCGCACAAATTCAACACTGGCGCCCCCCTCAAAGCTTCCCGTGATTGGCTGTACGGTTACGGCTTTACTTGTTGCTAGGTTACTGATCATTTGGGCTGAGCGGCTCAGCTCCCTAGCGTTACAGCGCTATTTAATATAAAATGATCCAGTTACGTGATTCAGTTTTACTTATTCATTATGTTAAAGTAGGGTTGTCAAGTCTTTTCGAGTCTTAAAGCTCAAGTCCGATTCCAAGTCCAAGTCAGTAAAGGTAAAGTCTAAGTCAAGTCGCAAGTCTTTAGTAATGTTGTCGAGTCAAGTCACAAGTCATCAGTTTAGTGACTCGAGTCGGACTCGAGTCCAAGTCATGTGACTCGAGTCCACACGTCTGCTTTTGTCAAAAGAAAACAGAAAACAGTTGTTTAATACACTGCGTAGTAAACCTCCCACTGTCCATACATGGCATGTTCTTAAAGTACACCATCATGACAACCAAAATGCACTTGTTGTTAGTTAAAGTCCTTTTTTTAAAAGAGGTGCTCGATCTCACCTCTAGACCCATGCATTTGTTAAGCTTATTTTCTAGATGCTGAGACTTTTAAGTTCTGAAAGTCTTTGTTTCAGTTTCTCCAGCTCTCTGTCCTTTTCCTCCATCTTCTACCTGAACTCTTCCTGCATCTTTGTTCTTTGATCTCAAACTCCTCCCCTTGAGCAGGCAGGAAGATCATCACTTCATTAGGTTTCTCTCAGCCATCTTCATCTCTTGACTGTGCTTTTCCTCCATGTCTCTCTTCTCCCCCTCTCTCATTTCTTTTAGGCTATTAATGATGTTCTCTAACTTAGTCTTCTTCTGCAGAGCTTGTTTCAGCTGTCTTCCCAGTTCTGTTTTGTGTTTATCATCTTGTTCTTCTTTAATTTTTCTCTCTAGTTCAGTTGTTGTTCTGTTCAGCTCTTTGATATCTTCTTCATGTTCTTCTATCACTCCCTCTATTTTTCGTACAAAGTCTTTTAGTCCTTCGTTTTCTTTCAGTTCTTGTTTGTGTTCTTGTTCTTCTTCTCCTTGCTCTTTTTCACCTCCGTCTTCCCATGCAGTCTTTCTTTCCATCTCTGTAACCTGACATTCTGTCTCCAAGTAAGTCTCACTGCTGTAGAAAGTCTTTTCATGTCCTTCCACCATCTTCTCTATCTTCTCCAGCAGCTCTGAGGTTTGAGAACCATCTCCACTCTCCTTAATGTTGAGACAGTGAAACCGGTTCCCACATTTCTCTACAAGTCTCTGGATCTCCTGGTTTCCTGACTGGATAAACTCTTCAATGTTCTTCTCTTGGACTTCATCAGTA
Source organism: Prochilodus magdalenae (assembly GCA_024036415.1). Taxonomy (NCBI): domain Eukaryota; kingdom Metazoa; phylum Chordata; class Actinopteri; order Characiformes; family Prochilodontidae; genus Prochilodus; species Prochilodus magdalenae. The sequence goes on from JAMWET010004288.1 coordinate 28,574, forward strand.
ACAGTGAAGAGGATCATGGTGTTCCTCCAACATCTCTCTCCAAAGATCTCCTCCATTTTCTCCAGCATCCCTCTCTCCTCTCCTGTAGACTGCTTCACTGGTATGACTAGGAGGAAGGCGTGGGGTCCTGGGGCAGACAGATGAACACAGAGTCCCACGTCCTGTCTCAGCTCCTCCAGAGAGAGTCCAGGACAGAACCAGTCAGGAGTGTCCACCACAGTCACCTGCCTCCCAGCCACCTCCCCCTGTCTGCTCTCACTCTGCTGCCTCACTGTAGACGCTCCAGCCTGGCTCCTCTCCTCTCTGCCCAGGATGGTGTTTCCTGCTGCACTCTTCCCACATCCAGTCCTCCCCAGCAGCACCAGCCGGAGTTCTGCTACAGGAACTGATACTGGAGAGGATGAACTACAGGATTCTCCCAATTCTGCAAATAAAAGGAAGGGGGCATTTTAATTTGTTTAAAGGATGACAGAATTCTGAGTAGTACTGATGAATTACAGTAATCACTTGGTGGAGAATCTTTACTTTCTAGTAACAAAGCCGGCATGTGAAGAATGTTATCCCTAATGTAGTACTTGCATTTTAAATAATGAATATGCCATTTTTTAAACAATCATCTTAACTAATACTTTGGCTGTGTGATCGTATTTATTCTCCGGGCAGGTGGTTACATATTTGTAATCATGCATCCTGTTATTATTTCCACTGCCAGACTCATTCTCTTGTTTTTATTTTTCACTTTAAAGAAACAATTATCATATTAAGGGAGTTAAATATTAAGTAAACCATCAAGTGTTATATTGAAACGTTTTTGACCCCTCTGGTTATGATAGCAACACCAAAGTAAACTTGGTGATTGGGAGTGAAATGGACCCCCATGGGACCGGTCTAATATAGACAACCTTTCATTGATGTGTGTGCTAATGAGCAGTTTACACTACCCAAGGTGTATTATGCACAGTTCAGGTAACAGCACCCCTTGCTGGACTAAAACTGGCAACCTTACCCTCCCAAACCCAACATTATACCATTACGCCAACATGGGACACCCCATTGAACAGTGAAGGGGAGAATGGGCGGGAAATTCCAAACCAAGGGTGACACCAAAGTAGCGTGACTCAAGCAAAGGTTAAAGCCCAACAAAAACAACTAAACGAAAAAACATTTGAGAAAGGGAATAATGATTTATTTATTTTTAATGATTGATTGATTGATTGATTGATTTATCCTTTTTGTGCTTTCGTTTTTTTTGTTTTGTTTTTTTCCCCTTCCCCTTCCTTTTTCTTTAGACCTTGGGTCAACTTGAATCAAATGTGTGACAAAGCAGTGTTGCTTGCTACATCCTTAAATGCTGATATTGCCAGGTGAGGCTGGTTGGCACTAATTACCCCTTAGAACCCTGGGATTTTGAGTTCCCTGGAGTATCAGTGCCTCACTGGGGTCGCCCCCTGCTGGCAGCTGGCAGCACAGTGCTTACAGTGAGGTTTGCTATATGTCTTTTGGGGATAAGGCATCCGTTTGTCACCTTGACCTTTAACCACAGCCCCCTCAAGTGAAACCCTAGGTGTTGAATTTGGTTAGTTTGGGATGAGCTGGAATTTGTGCAGACCATAGACTGGTACAACACAGTGGTCACATCTGCAAGTCACACGCCTGCACTCGAGTCAGATTACAGTAAATTGTTGAGCATACAATCAAATACTGAGAAAAAGACATAGATTTTCCAAAGGAACATGGGAGCAGACACGGGTGCTCAACCATAGTACAGTTCTGAGGCACTGCCTAGTGCTAAACCAGCATGCCCTCCCATTAAAAATCCAATTACAATAACAGAATTGAAGCAAATATAGATCAGTAGTTACTCGCCTGGTAAAATCTCCAGTTCCATGCTTCTTCTCTCTGGTCCTGATGAGACTGGATCCGTTCTTTCCTGCAGCTGCTTGTTTAGTTCCTCTAAAACTCTGTCTTTCTCCCTAACCTGCTGGTTCATTTCCATTAGCTGTGTGCCTCTTTCATTTAGAAGTCTCTCCTTCTCTTCCAGCAGTTTGGTCTTTTCAGCCAGATCGGTTTTCAGCTGCTCCAGTACAACCACCATCATCTGTAGCTGGCTGCTCTTGCTCTGAAATGCCTCCTCTGCTCTTTCTGACTCCAGTTTTATAGTGTTCAATTGTTCTTCATATAGCTCCAGCAGGCGCTGCTTCTCTTGAAGTTCCTTTTTAAGGCTCATTACGTCTGTTTTACACTCTGAAATGTAAAAAGACTAAATACTAAATATAATAAAACATATAAAATGATAATACATTATGTCAAAGGAGACAAATTGTATTCAGCACAAACCAAAAAACAACTGTAACATTTGGGTTTTTTCTTTGTCTGGGCAGAATCTTGTTTCTTATGTTGTTTATGTGCCAGTCTTTAGTCACATGGTCTTTGTTGTGCTATTGGTCATTTATATTAATAAGTTCTTTTCACTCATTTGAAGAATGGTAACTTGGCATTTACCTCAGATGTAGTTGATCAGCCAAGACAAGTTTGAAGTCCAATTTTATTATGGCTAGTTTCAACAGTTTCTTTTCTGTATGCACACTCATCAAAAATAGGACCCAGAAGGAATCAACCGACAGGACTGACACTTGGTGAGCAGGTGACATTCTGAAACATGCAAATGATTTCGGTTTCACCCTTTGTAAGCAAAGATAGGTCTTATTGCTGTACCTGACAGACGATAGAAGGTTGTACTGTTGCACGTGATTTACATTCTGACTTATGCAAGCAAAGTACATTCAACGAGCAGTAAAGATTTTATGACGTCGACTGCCCTTATCACCATGTCAACATCACCAAAGACTGTAATGGTGTCAGGCCAGACTGTCATGGAGTGATTTATCGGGTCATCTTCAATGGCAAGTCCCACTTATTTGTGTTGGTGGAGATTACCAACAGCTCTGTGTGTGGAGGCACAGTGTGTAGTGCCAAGACGAATGGTTTGTTATCACACATTTAGAAGCCCAGCTTCCCTACTGCAAAATCTGCAGGAAGCGCATGAAAACATTGGATGGGATTGCATGTGATGGATTATCGCTGGTCACCATTAGGAACCCCCATGCCAAGACGTCTGGCGTTTACTGTCTGTGCATGACGTTAGCAAACATGGTGGCCCGATGGCATACAGTATTTATTTTTTAAAAGTTTATTTAAAGTTTATCATTTATTATTCCTAATAACCTTTATCGTCCTTCCCAACAGTAATCAAACACTTCTAGGTGCCAAAATTATTTTGATTAACTTTTTTTTTTACCCCACTCAAACCATAATTAGGTTTATGACAAGTGTAATAATGCCGTGCAGACTTGTCTGTGTGATTTCCAAATTGGCGAGCCTTTGCTCATGAGCTATTGTAAAGTAAGGCATTTCTTTCATTTTAACAAAGTAAATAAATGCGCTAATAGAGCTAACAATCTAAGTAGCTTGCTATCACTACTAGCTACTTTGCAGTATTCTTTTTTAATCCAGTGGAACTACAGTAAGGAACAAGCTGGCGTTTTCTCACATTACAACAGGTGACCCACCCAGTGTCCCTCCTTTTAAACATCCTTGATCTTTTTGAACAGAAAAGTGGAGATGGCTCAGTCTGCATGCTCCCGGGCACCACCATAAGCTATACAAATGAACAAACCTTTGGGGAGCTAGACACAGCAGACAGTCATTTTAGACAACAGCTAGTGTGAAGTCCTTATAGCATTCCCCTTTACATTAACCTCACAATCTCAATTCTGCTTATGGTAGTTCTGTCTTACTTGGAAACACTAGTTGGACCAAATAGATCTCAACAGCTCTCGCTCTGCCCTGGACCCACGTTCTAATCCTTATTGTATGTTTCAGATCATTCAACTAACTTAAACCTAATAACTGGTTGTGCCAGCCTTTAGAATAATAACTCCAATTATTTGGGTTAACTTGCAATGATTTTAAATTTTTTGGCCCACTCTTTATTGCAGAATTGTTTTCATTTGGATACATTTTAAGATTCAGAAGAAATAAACACTGCCCAGTAAAATTCCTACCATGCACTACCTCCCAAACTACAAGTAGACTACAAGCCATGTGTTTCTTATTTATTTATTTAGATAGTTAGTTAGTTTTCTTTTCTTTTCTGCTAATAGCGTCACCGGCTACCTCTCTATAAAGGTGTAGAAGTTGACGGCTGCTTGATGGAAGCTTATATAGCTGGTGCATCAGGTGCAGCATGTTTAGTGATTAGCCCGGGGCATTCTGGGGGTTTGAGTTCCGGGCTCTTTTTGCACCGCGCAAACCCAACTAGTTGCAATTGGTACAGTTACATTTTCACATAGGGACATCGGAACATTTTCATTCTCACCAGACAGCAAAGCGGAGTCCTCCATTTTCAGTCTCTCGTCATTTGTCCATTTTCTCCACCACTGTGTGAAGTGAATAAAACAGTGTGAGTGTTTTGTGTGTAATGCTACACTGACTACTGATGATTGCTGAATGTTACGTGTCACTCTGGGCCACTAAAAGCTGACTGGGGGTTTAACAAATACTTTGGTTGTCTCCTGAGACCCCTGCGTCCCCATAAATAGATAGGAGAAATTAAAACTGCACACCAAGCAAGTCCGGGTCTCGGGAGGTTAAATAGAGCCAGCTGAGGAACACAGTTTTAACAAATTTTTTAAACACAAGTGAATGCAGTTTTTTTAAGTTTTACAATTAATTTACATTTTATTTACATTTTAGTTCTTTTTCAAAAAGGGTTTTGTTCCACAACTATGTTTTATGATATACATTGTTGAAGTGGGCTTTGCACACAAGAAATATCAATGCTATATTACAATTAATACCATCTTATTACAATGCATTTCATGGCTGTAGTTCTTTTCTGAAAGTTGTTATATCCAAAATGATATATCCATATATA
>JAMWET010004289.1:0-12500 GCA_024036415.1 Prochilodus magdalenae
AGAGAGCGAGAGAGGGAGAGAGAGAGGTAGAGAGGTAGAGAGAGAGAGAGAGAGAGGGAGAGAGAGATTGTGTTGGGTCTGAAATACTTCAGTCGTGATGTAAGGCCTCAGTGCCGCTCACCTCAGCTCGCCTCTTACAGCCCAAACCCAGCACAGACTTCAGCTCCTTACTCCGGAGCGGTGCTCCCAGCTTTCCAGCCAGAGTTAGCATTCCCGCATTTCCACATCCCATATACTGAACACTACTCTCACTAACGCTAGCTGCCTCCACAGGTGTACTAGGCTGTAGGTCAGTGGCTAGGCTAGCACCATTGGCGGAGCTTCAGTCCTGAGCGCTGAATCCCGTACCCGGTCCAGGGCTGTGTGTTTAGCTGTTAGTGCTGGAGAGGCTGAATACGGGTGGAGGGGTGGGTTTACTGGAGTAGAGCGGAGGGCTGTGTGTTTAGCTGTTAGTGCTGGAGAGGCTCGGAAATCGGGTTGGAGGTGGGTGGGTTTCTGGGAGTTTTAGAAGTGGAGCGGAAGGGCTGTGTGTTTAGCTTGTTAGCGCTGTGAGAGCTGAATACGGGTGGAGGTGGTGGGTTTACTGGAGTAGAGTGAGGGGCCTGTGTGTTTAGCTCGTTAGCGCTGGAGAGGCTGAATACGAGGTGGAGGTGGTCGGGTTACTGGAGTAGAGCGGAGGGCTGTTTTACCATTGTGTTCAGCTGTTAGAGCTGGAGGAGGCTGAATACGGGTGGAGTGTGTGGGTTTAAATGGAGTAGAGCGGAGGGGCTGTGTGTTGAGCTGTTAGCGCGGGGAGAGGAGGAATACGGGATTGGATATGTGGTGGGTTGACTGTGATGTTAGAGCGCGTAAGAGGGCATGACTGTGTTTTAGCTAGTTAGAGCTGAGGAGGGGTATGGCCCAGGCAAGGCTGGAGGTAATAGTCGTAGTAGGGTGTTAGGCATATGTAAAAGTGGTATGGGTGTTGTCACGGGTTCACGCTAAACCAGGTGCAGTGGACAAGTACTGGTTTGAGTCTGTTGCTTTGTTGTTTAGCTGTAGAGCTTACGGGAGCACAAAGAGGCTGGAATACGGGGTGGAGTTCAGCGTGGGCTTTTCCACGGAGAGTAAAGTCGGTATAGGGGCTGGGATCTGGTGGTTTTAGCTAGTGGAGAGGGCTGAATACGGGTGGAGAGAGTGGCTGAATACACGGGGGGTTGTGGAGGTGTGTGGTGTTTTCCCGGGGGGGGTAAAGTGAGGCTGGGTGCTTGGTTTTCTACTTTAACTAGAGCGGACAAACGAGTGTTGAGCTGTTAGGAAGGAGATGCGTTGAAGACGGTTCGTTTGAGAAAGTGGGTGGGCTTCCAAAGCCCAGATAGGAGCCGGGAGGGGCTTTAGTGTTTAGCTGTTAGCGCATGGAATTGGTTACAGGCAACGCCTGGAATGAGGGGATGAACTACAATGGGAGAACGTGGAGCTGTGTGACTAGCTGCTAGTGCTGGAGAGGCTGAATAGGGAGGAGTGATAGTTTACTGGTAGTAGAAGGCCAGAGCTGTGTGTCAGCGTTATTTCATGAGAGTCTGAATTACGGGTGGCGGTGGTGGGTTTTACTGGGAGTAGGACGTGGAGGGCTTTTTTGTGTGTTTAGCTGTTAGTGCTGAAGAGGCTGGTCTGCCTGAATACGGAGGAGTGGTGGGTTTACTGGAGTAGAGTCACCCGTGGCAGGGCTGTGTGTTTAGCAGTGTTAGTGCTGGAGGGCTGAATACGGGTGGAAAGTACGGGTAGGGTTTACTCTGAGACGAGCGTGGGGCTGTGGGTTTTTGCTGTGGGTGTTAGGCTGGAGGAGATATTGAAGTACGGGTGGAGTTGTGGGTTTACTGCGACGCCGAGTAGAGCGGAAGGGGCTGTGGTGCTTTAGCTGTTAGCCGTGCTGGAGAGGCTGAATACGGGTGGAGTGGTGGGTTGGTTTTACTGGAGTAAGAGCGGAGGGCTGTGTGTTTAGCTTGTTAGTTGCTGGGAGGTGAAATACGGGTGGAGTGGTGGGTTTACTGGAGTTTAGAGCGGGGGGCTGTGTGTTTCGCTGTTAGTGCTGGAGAGGCTGAATACGGTGGAGTGGTGGGTTTCTGGAGTAGAGTCGAGGGCTGTGTGTTGCTGTTAAGTGCTGGAGAGGCTGAATACGGGTTGGAGTGGTGGGTTTACTGGAGTAGAGTGGAGGGCTGTGTGTTTACGATGGAGAGGCCTTCTGAATACGGGTGGAGTGGTGGGTTTTTACTGGAGTAGAGCGGAGGGCTGTGGGTTTAGCTGTTAGTGCTGGAGTAGGCTGAATACGGGTGGGAGTAGTGGTGGTTTACTGGAGTAGAGCGGAGGACTGTGTGTTTTAGCTGTTAGTGTGGAGAGGCTGGATACGGGTGGAGTGTGGGGTTTACTGGAGTAGAGCGGAGGGCTGTTCGTTTAGCTGTTAGCGCTGGAGAGGCTCGAATACAGGTGGAGTGGTGGGTTTACTGGAGTAGAGCGTAGGGCTGTTGTGTTTAGCTGTTAGTGCTGGAGAGGCTGAATACGGGTGGAGTGGGTGGGTTTACTGGAGTAGAGCGGAGGGCTGGCTGTGTGTTTTAGCTGTTAGTGCTAGAGAGGCTGAATACGGGTGGAGTGGTGGGTTTTCTGGAGTAGAGTCGAGGGCTGTGTGTTTAGCTGTTAGTGTTGGAGAGGCTGAATACGGGTGGAGTGGTGGGTTTACTGGAGTAGAGCGGAGGGCTGTGTGCTGGAGAGGCTGACTGAATACGGGTGGAGTGGTGGGTTTTCTGGAGTAGAGTCGAGGGCTGTGTGTTTAGCTGTTAGTGCTGGAGAGGCTGAATACGGGTGGAGTGGTGGGTTTACTGGAGTAGAGCGGAGGGCTGTGTGCTGGAGAGGCTGAATACGGGTGGAGTGGTGGGTTTACTGGAGTAGAGCGGAGGGCTGTGTGTTTAGCTGTTAGTGCTGGAGAGACTGAATACGGGTGGAGCGGTGGGTTTACTGGAGTAGAGCGGAGGGCTGTGTTTTTAGCTGTTAGCGCTGGAGAGGCTGAATACGGGTGGAGTGGTGGGTTTACTGGAGTAGAGCGGAGGGCTGCGTGTTTAGCTGTTGGCGTTGGAGAGGCTGAATACGGGTGGAGTGGTGGGTTTACTGGAGTAGAGCAGAGGGCTGTGTGTTTAGCTGTTAGTGCTGGAGAGGCTGAATACGGGTGGAGTGGTGGGTTTTCTGGAGTAGAGTGGAGGGCTGTGTGTTTAGCTGTTAGTGCTGGAGAGGCTGAATACGGGTGGAGTGGTGGGTTTTCTGGAGTAGAGTGGAGGGCTGTGTGTTTAGCTGGAGAGGCTGAATACGGGTGGGGTGGTGGGTTTACTGGAGTAGAGCGGAGGGCTGTGTGTTTAGCTGTTAGTGCTGGAGAGGCTGAATACGGGTGGAGTGGTGGGTTTACTGGAGTAGAGCGGAGGGCTGTGTGTTTAGCTGTTAGTGTTGGAGAGGCTGAATACGGGTGGAGTGGTGGGTTTACTGGAGTAGAGCGGAGGGCTGTGTGTTTAGCTGTTAGTGTTGGAGAGGCTGAATACGGGTGGAGTGGTGGGTTTACTGGAGTAGAGTGGAGGGCTGTGTGTTTAGCTGTTAGGGCTGGAGAGGCTGAATACGGGTGGAGTGGTGGGTTTATTGGAGTAGAGCGGAGGGCTGTGTGTTTAGCTGTTAGGGCTGGAGAGGCTGAATACGGGTGGAGTGGTGGGTTTATTGGAGTAGAGCGGAGGGCTGTGTGTTTAGGTGTTAGTGCTGGAGAGGCTGAATACGGGTGGAGTGGTGGGTTTACTGGAGTAGAGCGGAGGGCTGTGTGTTTAGCTGTTAGGGCTGGAGAGGCTGAATACGGGTGGAGTGGTCGGGTTTTACTGGAGTAGAGTGGAGGGCTGTGTGTTTAGCTGTTAGTGCTGGAGAGGCTGAATACGGGTGGAGTGGTGGGTTTACTGGAGTAGAGCGGAGGGCTGTGTGTTTAGCTGTTAGCGCTGGAGAGGCTGAATACGGGTGGAGTGGTGGGTTTACTGGAGTAGAGTGGAGGGCTGTGTGTTTAGCTGTTAGCGCTGGAGAGGATTGAATACGGGTGGAGTGGTGGGTTTACTGGAGTAGAGCGGAGGGCTGTGTGTTTAGCTGTTAGGGCTGGAGAGGCTGAATACGGGTGGAGTGGTGGGTTTATTGGAGTAGAGCGGAGGGCTGTGTGTTTAGGTGTTAGTGCTGGAGAGGCTGAATACGGGGGGAGTGGTGGGTTTACTGGAGTAGAGCGGAGGGAGGTGTTTTTAGCTGTTATTGGTGGAGAGGATGAATACGGGTGGAGTGGTGGGTTTACTGGAGTAGAGTGGAGGGCTGCGTGTTTAGCTGTTAGTGCTGGAGAGGCTGAATACGGGTGGAGTGGTGGGTTTACTGGAGTAGAGCGGAGGGCTGTGTGTTTAGCTGTTAGCGCTGGAGAGGCTGAATACGGGTGGAGTGGTGGGTTTACTGGAGTAGAGCGGAGGGCTGTGTGTTTAGCTGTTAGTGTTGGAGAGGCTGAATACGGGTGGAGTGGTGGGTTTACTGGAGTAGAGTGGAGGGCTGTGTGTTTAGCTGTTAGGGCTGGAGCGGAGGGCTGTGTGTTTAGCTGTTGGCGCTGGAGAGGCTGAATACGGGTGGAGTGGTGGGTTTACTGGAGTAGAGCGGAGGGCTGTGTGTTTAGCTGTTAGCGCTGGAGAGGCTGAATACGGGTGGAGTGGTGAGTTTACTGGAGTAGAGCGGAGGGCTGTGTGTTTAGCTGTTAGTGCTGGAGAGGCTGAATACGGGTGGAGTGGTGGGTTTACTGGAGTAGAGCGGAGGGCTGTGTGTTTAGCTGTTAGTGCTGGAGAGGCTGAATACGGGTGGAGTGGTGGGTTTACTGGAGTAGAGCGGAGGGCTGTGTGTTTAGCTGTTAGCGCTGGAGAGGCTGAATATGGGTGGAGCGGTGGGTTTACTGGAGTAGAGCGGAGGGCCGTGTGTTTAGCTGGAGAGGCTGAATACGGGTGGAGCGGTGGGTTTACTGGAGTAGGCCTGAATACGGGTGGAGTGGTGGGTTTACTGGAGTAGGCCTGAATACGGGTGGATGGCCGAGTCCTGCTGTGTTGCTCCTAGACCGTCATCTGGGCGAGTGTATCGTAGATTGGGGGCGGAGCTGTTTGAAGGTCAGAGGTCGCTGTGAGCTGGGGAATGTCTCACCTCACTGTAGAATTTAGCTGCTGTAGATCAGCTCACCTCCGCCGTCACGACCAGGTCACCATGGCTCAGTCAGCTGACCCGCTCCGTCCTGCCTGCCGGGACTCCAGAACCCCTTTCTCACCTCACGCTCTCCAGGTTTTGGGAGGGAACGGTGTGGGGAATATTTATCCGTGGCTCTAAGGAGCTGATTTGGCGGCTCATATGTGAGAACGTGTGAATGATGTAAACCGGAATGTCACCGGTGTACGGAGTTCTGCGTCAGCGGATCAGACGTTTACAGGAGAGCGTGCAGACACGCTCTTCATCGAGATGGTTCTCCAAGGGTTCTGTGGAGAAGGGAATGGTTCTGTTTGGAGTTCCATATAAAGAAGCATCTGCATGATAAAATGGTTCCTCAGGTTGATGGAGAACTTGATGTATGGCCTGCAACAGTAGAACCCTGTAGAACCCTGCAGAGAACCATTGACATGTGGTTCTAGATGGACCGGTCGCCTTTGCTGAATAGACCCCTGAAGAGCCAGAGTAGAACCTCCTTCTGCTCAGATCCGTTAACATCCCATAACTTCATCCACACAGTACGTGAGTCAGACTGCTGGCCATGTGCCAGGTCTGAGTCACCTGTCGGGAAACATCTGCTCCTACACACACCGCTGCTTTGATCTCAGAGTGTTGTACCTGGGTTCTCGCGCTTGCTTCTCTGATCTTCCTGACCTTCTTGTTCTTAGCGTTCTCTGGGTTCTGTGCCAAGTGATTGTAACCAAGTTACAGTAGTAACAGTCCCCAAACAGTAGAACAGTAGCACTTCACAGCAGAACCACAGCAGACACACAGCAGAACCACAACAGACACACAGCAGAACCACAGCAGACACACAGCAGAACCACAGCAGACACACAGCAGACACACAGCAGAACCACAAGACACACAGCAGAACCACAGCAGACACACAGCAGAACCACAGCAAACACACAGCAAAACCACAACAGACACACAGCAGAACCACAACAGACACACAGCAGAACCACAGCAGACACACAGCAGAACCACAACAGACACACAGCAGAACCACAGCAGAACCACAGCAGACACACAGCAGAACCACAAGACACACAGCAGAACCACAGCAGACACACAGCAGAACCACAGCAAACACACAGCAAAACCACAACAGACACACAGCAGAACCACAACAGACACACAGCAGAACCACAGCAGAACCACAACAGACACACAGCAGAACCACAGCAGACACACAGCAGAACCACAGCAGACACACAGCAGAACCACAGCAGAACCACAGCAGACACACAGCAGAACCACAGCAGACACACAGCAGAACCACAACAGACACACAGCAGAACCACAGCAGAACCACAGCAGACACACAGCAGAACCACAACAGACACACAGCAGAACCACAGCAGACACACAGCAGAACCACAGCAGACACACAGCAGAACCACAGCAGACACACAGCAGAACCACAGCAGACACACAGCAGAACCACAGCAAACACACAGCAAAACCACAGCAGACACACAGCAGAACCACAGCAGACACACAGCAGACACACAGCAGACACACAGCAGAACCACAGCAAACACACAGCAAAACCACAACAGACACACAGCAGAACCACAACAGACACACAGCAGAACCACAACAGACACACAGCAGAACCACAGCAGAACCACAGCAGACACACAGCAGAACCACAACAAACACACAGCAGAACCACAGCAGACACACAGCAGAACCACAGCAAACACACAGCAAAACCACAACAGACACACAGCAGAACCACAACAGACACACAGCAGAACCACAGCAGACACACAGCAAAACCACAACAGACACACAGCAGAACCACAGCAGACACACAGCAGAACCACAACAGACACACAGCAGAATCACAGCAGAACCACAGCAGACACACAGCAGAACCACAGCAGACACACAGCAGAACCACAGCAGAACCACAGCAGAACCACAGCAGACACACAACAGAATCACAGCAGAACCACAGCAGACAGAGCAGAACCACAACAGACACACAGCAGAACCACATCAGACACACAGCAGAACCACAACAGACACACAGCAGAACCACAGCAGACACACAGCAGAACCACAACAGACACACAGCAGAACCACAGCAGAACCACAGCAGACACACAGCAGAACCACAACAGACACACAGCAGAACCACAGCAGACACACAGCAGAACCACAGCAGACACACAGCAGACACACAGCAGAACCACAAGACACACAGCAGAACCACAGCAGACACACAGCAGAACCACAGCAAACACACAGCAAAACCACAACAGACACACAGCAGAACCACAACAGACACACAGCAGAACCACAGCAGACACACAGCAGAACCACAACAGACACACAGCAGAACCACAGCAGAACCACAGCAGACACACAGCAGAACCACAAGACACACAGCAGAACCACAGCAGACACACAGCAGAACCACAGCAAACACACAGCAAAACCACAACAGACACACAGCAGAACCACAACAGACACACAGCAGAACCACAGCAGAACCACAACAGACACACAGCAGAACCACAGCAGACACACAGCAGAACCACAGCAGACACACAGCAGAACCACAGCAGAACCACAGCAGACACACAGCAGAACCACAACAGACACACAGCAGAACCACAGCAGAACCACAGCAGACACACAGCAGAACCACAACAGACACACAGCAGAACCACAGCAGACACACAGCAGAACCACAGCAAACACACAGCAGAACCACAGCAGACACACAGCAGAACCACAGCAGACACACAGCAGAACCACAGCAAACACACAGCAAAACCACAGCAGACACACAGCAGAACCACAGCAGACACACAGCAGAACCACAGCAGAACCACAGCAGACACACAGCAGAACCACAGCAGACACACAGCAGAACCACAGCAAACACACAGCAAAACCACAACAGACACACAGCAGAACCACAACAGACACACAGCAGAACCACAACAGACACACAGCAGAACCACAGCAGACACACAGCAGAACCACAGCAGAACCACAGCAGACACACAGCAGAACCACAACAGACACACAGCAGAACCACAGCAGACACACAGCAGAACCACAGCAAACACACAGCAAAACCACAACAGACACACAGCAGAACCACAACAGACACACAGCAGAACCACAGCAGACACACAGCAAAACCACAACAGACACACAGCAGAACCACAGCAGACACACAGCAGAACCACAACAGACACACAGCAGAATCACAGCAGAACCACAGCAGACACACAGCAGACACACAGCAGACACACAGCAGAACCACAGCAGAACCACAGCAGAACCACAGCAGACACACAACAGAATCACAGCAGAACCACAGCAGACACACAGCAGAACCACAACAGACACACAGCAGAACCACATCAGACACACAGCAGAACCACAACAGACACACAGCAGAACCACAGCAGACACACAGCAGAACCACAACAGACACACAGCAGAACCACAGCAGAACCACAGCAGACACACAGCAGAACCACAGCAGACACACAACAGAATCACAGCAGAACCACAGCAGAACCACAGCAGACACACAGCAGAACCACAGCAGACACACAGCAGAACCACAACAGACACACAGCAGAACCACAGCAGACAAACAGCAGAACCACAACAGACACACAGCAGACACACAACAGAATCACAGCAGAACCACAGCAGAACCACAGCAGACACACAGCAGAACCACAACAGACACACAGCAGAACCGGAGCAGACACACAGCAGAACCACAGCAGAACCACAGCAGACACACAGCAAAACCACAGCAGACACACAGCAGAACCACAGCAGACACACAGCAGAACCACGACAGACACACAGCAGAACCACAGCAGACACACAGCAGAACCACAGCAGACACACAGCAAAACCACAACAGACACACAGCAGAACCACAGCAGACACACAGCAGAACCACAACAGACACACAGCAGAACCACAGCAGACACACAGCAGAACCACAACAGACACACAGCAGAACCACAGCAGACACACAGCAGAACCACAACAGACACACAGCAGACACACAGCAGAACCACAACAGACACACAGCAGAACCACAGCAGACACACAGCAGAACCACAGCAGAACCACAGCAGACACACAGCAGAACCACAACAGACACACAGCAGAACCACAGCAGAACCACAGCAGAACCACAGCAGACACACAGCAGAACCACAACAGACACACAGCAGAACCACAGCAGACACACAGCAGAACCACAGCAGACACACAGCAGAACCACAACAGACACACAGCAGAACCACAGCAGACACACAGCAGAACCACAACAGACACACAGCAGAACCACAGCAGAACCGCAGCAGACACACAACAGAATCACAGCAGAACCACAGCAGAACCGCAGCAGACACACAGCAGAACCACAACAGACACACAGCAGAACCACAACAGACACACAGCAGAACCACAGCAGACACACAGCAGAACCACAACAGACACACAGCAGAACCACAGCAGACACACAGCAGAACCACAGCAGACACACAGCAGAACCACAGCAGAACCGCAGCAGACACACAACAGAATCACAGCAGAACCACAGCAGAACCACAACAGACACACAGCAGAACCACAACAGACACACAGCAGAACCACAGCAGAACCACAGCAGACACACAGCAGAACCACAACAGACACACAGCAGAACCACAGCAGAACCACAGCAGACACACAGCAGAACCACAGCAGACACACAGCAGACCCACAACAGAACCACAACATTTCACTCACAGTAGATCATCTCAGCCAGTATTCACTCTCAGTAGATCATCTCAACTGGTATTCACTCTCAGTAGATCATGCCAGCTAGTATTCATTCTCAGTAGATCATCTCAACTGGTGTTCACTCTCAGTAGATCATCTCAGCTAGTAGTCACTCTCAGTAGATCATCTCAGCTAGTAGTCACTCTCAGTAGATCATCTCAGCTAGTAGTCACTCTCAGTAGATCATCTCAGCTGGTATTCACTCTCAGTAGATCCTCTCTGCCGGTATACACTCTCAGTAGATCATCTCAGGTGGTATTCAATCTCAGAAGATCTTCTCAACTGGTGTTCACTCTCAGTAGATCATCTCAGCTGGTATTCACTCTCAGTAGATCATCTCAACTGGTATTCACTCTCAGTAGATCATCTCAGCCAGTATTCACTCTCAGTAGATCATCTCAACTTGTATTCACTCTCAGTAGATCACCTCAGCCAGTATTCACTCTCAGTAGATCATCTCAACTGGTATTCACTCTCAGTAGATCATCTCAGACAGTATTTACTCTCAGTAGATCATCTCAACTGGTGTTCACTCTCAGTAGATCATCTCAGCTAGTATTCACTCTCAGTAGATCATCTCAGCTAGTATTCACTCTCAGTAGATCATCCCAGCTAGTGTTCACTCTCAGTAGATCATCTCAGCCAGTATTCACTCTCAGTAGATCATCTCAGCTAGTATTCACTCTCAGTAGATCATCTCAACTGGTGTTCACTCTCAGTAGATCATCTCAGCTGGTATTCACTCACAGTAGATCATCTCAACTGGTGTTCACTCTCAGTAGATCATCTCAGCTAGTATTCACTCTCAGTCGATCATCTCAGCTAGTATTCCCTCTCAGTCGATCATCTCAGCTAGTATTCACTCTCAGTAGATCATCTCAGCCAGTATTCACTTTCAATAGATCATCTCAGCTAGTATTCACTCACAGTAGATAATCTCAACTGGTGTTCACTCTCAGTAGATCATCTCAGCTGGTATTCATTCTCAGATGATCATCTCAGCTAGTATTCACTCTCAGTAGATCATGTCAGCTAGTATTCATTCTCAGTAGATCATCTCAGCTGGTATTCACTCTCAGTAGATCATCTCAGCTAGTATTCACTCTCAGTAGATCATCTCAGCTGGTGTTCACTCTCAGTAGATCATCTCAACTGGTGTTCACTCTCAGTAGATCATCCCAGCTAGTATTCACTCTCAGTAGATCATCTCAGCTGGTATTCACTCACAGTAGATCATCTCAACTGGTGTTCACTCTCAGTAGATCATCCCAGCTAGTATTCACTCTCAGTAGATCATCTCAGCTAGTATTCACTCTCAGTAGATCCTCTCTGCCGGTATACACTCTCAGTAGATCATCTCAGCTAGTATTCACTCTCAGTAGATCATCTCAGCTAGTATTCACTCGCAGTAAATCATCTCAGCTAGCATTCACTCACAGTAGATCATCTCAACTGGTGTTCACTCTCAATAGATCATCCCAGCTAGTATTCACTCTCAGTAGATCATCTCAACTGGTGTTCACTCTCAGTAGATCCTCTCTGCCGGTATACACTCTCAGTAGATCATCTCAGCTAGTATTCACTCTCAGTAGATCATCTCAGCTAGTATTCACTCTCAGTAGATCATCTCAGCTGGTATTCACTCTCAGTAGATCCTCTCTGCCGGTATACACTCTCAGTAGATCATCTCAGCTGGTATTCACTCTCAGTAGATCCTCTCTGCCGGTATACACTCTCAGTAGATCATCTCAGCTAGTATTCACTCACAGTAGATCATCTCAACTGGTGTTCACTCTCAATAGATCATCCCAGCTAGTATTCACTCTCAGTAGATCATCTCAACTGGTGTTCACTCTCAGTAGATCCTCTCTGCCGGTATACACTCTCAGTAGATCATCTCAGCTAGTATTCACTCTCAGTAGATCATCTCAGCTAGCATTCACTCACAGTAGATCATCTCAACTGGTGTTCACTCTCAATAGATCATCCCAGCTAGTATTCACTCTCAGTAGATCATCTCAACTGGTGTTCACTCTCAGTAGATCCTCTCTGCCGGTATACACTCTCAGTAGATCATCTCAGCTAGTATTCACTCTCAGTAGATCATCTCAGCTAGTATTCACTCTCAGTAGATCATCTCAGCTGGTATTCACTCTCAGTAGATCCTCTCTGCCGGTATACACTCTCAGTAGATCATCTCAGCTAGCATTCACTCTCAGTAGATCATCTCAGCTAGTATTCACTCTCAGTAGATCCTCTCTGCCGGTATACACTCTCAGTAGATCATCTCAGCTAGTATTCACTCTCAGTAGATCCTCTCTGCCGGTATACACTCTCAGTAGATCATCTCAGCTGGTATTCACTCTCAGTAGATCCTCTCTGCCGGTATACACTTTCAGTAGATCATCTCA
>JAMWET010004290.1:0-24846 GCA_024036415.1 Prochilodus magdalenae
TCAAACTCTAACACACCTTCTAAAAGGAATTCTATGTCATCTTGAAAAACATGTGGGGCCTTGTACAACCCAGCTGTCAAAAGGCTTGTGCCTTTTGGAGAAAGTTTGAAGAGGAAGAAGAAGACAAAGACAATGAACACGAAGAAGACAAGTTTTGAGAAGTTTTGCCAACCTAGTTTGCAATTCTGAGCGTTTATTCTCGGTGTATCCAGACTCTGGCTTTTGACTCCCTTTGTTTTTGACTACCTCTTTCTGCTTTATCCCTGTTGGCTTTCTCGTTTGATCTACTCTCTGGCTATCCATCTC
The DNA here is from genome assembly GCA_024036415.1 of Prochilodus magdalenae. Classification (NCBI taxonomy): domain Eukaryota; kingdom Metazoa; phylum Chordata; class Actinopteri; order Characiformes; family Prochilodontidae; genus Prochilodus; species Prochilodus magdalenae. The sequence goes on from JAMWET010004290.1 coordinate 307, forward strand.
CTTTTCATTCCTCTGACCATTCTCTTGCCTAGTCCTTCAACTTTGGGTACCTCGCTGCCTGACTACCCTGATTCTGACCTCAGTCTGTCCCGTGACTTCGATCTTGCCTTCTCCCTCTATGTCTCTTGGTGTTTTGTTGCTGTGTTCAATTACCCGATTGGTTAATAAAGCCCATCTGACTTGATCTGATCTGTATTTGAAATGATCCTAGACTTCACTGAATTGGTGCTTACTTCTTACAGTCCCAATTAAGTCACACAGTTCTTCACACTATGATTATTTAGATTAATTGAGGCACTACTTGAGCATTTGGAACAGATTATTATATACACAAAATATACATTTTTAATGTTAGTTATTGTTAATGTTAGTTCCTATTAATGTTAGTTCCTATTTTTGGCATTAGCATTTAAATAAGCAAATACTTAACAGCCCTTGTTTGGATAATTACTGCAGCAATGAATACATTTCAGCTGGCAACAAAGCTAGTAAACCCACCATGTGGGAATTATTGGCCAGCATCAAGTAAAGGAAACTCTGGAGCTTTGCAGGGAAAGAGTGGTGAAATTAAAATTATTTTGAGGGAATGCTTTGTAATTGTGGGTTCGATCGAGGGATATAAGGTGAACCCGGAAAAACAATTTGTATAAACAGTGGAAAAAGCAACTACAGCAGCTCTGCATGACCTGTGTCCTAGTGCAAAGGCATGGTGATAATTACGCCCAGTCGCTCAGTAAGTTCAAACCATCTGACAATGGGATTTTCTGTCTGTGTTAGAGCTGTAACAGCTGCAGAGAAGGTGGTTGCTGACCCAAGGGACGTTGTAGAGTATTGACCACACTGTTAGTTCTTCATGTGGTTTCACTACTCCTCTTAGAAATTAAAACATCACACAGCTACTCAGCACTGGTTAAGATACAACTAAGTGCTATTAGATATGGTCAACCTCACCTCCAGCAACACTTTTGCCCACTTTGGTGGGGGGAGGGGGTGAACCCCATGACTGCAATGCCCTAACTGTGTATATAATAATAAATATTATAAGTATCGCCCATATCTGTCTAAATGTATCATCGTTTATTGTTCCTGGTAACCTTTATCTTCCTTCCCAACAGGACTGCAATCCCACACCTCCTTCTGGGTGCAACTATTGACAATGAGTGTGATCTTCCCACTTCTGTACTTCACTGTAAGTATGGTGTACCTGGGATAATACACGCCACCTTTCTTTCCAAACATGACAAGCTGAGTTGGTGCCAGAGTGTTCTATTTTCGTTTTGTCTGATTAGAGTACCGATCCAAAACAGTATCTGTATAACTGTTCTTCTGTTTTCAGGGTCCTGTAACTCATCTTTAGTAAAACATCATCAGTCTGAAAGAAATCTTGAACCCCCCTCTCTATGGATGATTAGTTTTTGGTTTTAAGACATTTCTACCACTGTATAATTGAACTGACATTCGATTCCCTAAGGAACTGAAGTCCCTTAAGCAAGGCCCCTAACCCGCAACTGCTACCCGGATGCCATGGATAGAGCTGTGCTTTGCCCCCTAGTGTATGTGTGTCCACTAGAGTGTGTGTATGAAGAGCCTTTCTCTTCATGGAGGAGTTACATGGGGAAGACAAATTCCATAACTTATCAGAGAAGCATATTCAATACAAAATCAAAAGTGGCTGAATACTCACTGCAGAATAACTGCCTTCATAACAGACTTCATATTACCCATTATATGACTCACACAGTTTCTCTCTAATACTCTGTGAACTGTTTCATAGAGGATAAACTAATGAGCCAGATTTTTAGAGATTGGCCTTTATAGACACTAAATATGCTGTCCTCCCTGAGCCCACAAAGCTGAAGTCAGCTTCTTATTCACCAGTTTTCCTGTCCCACCCTAAATGATTCAGTAGTATCCAGAATGCTAACAGTTGCACCATTTAAGATGGAGTGGGAAAGTTCCCACCACTGACGAAAGTCAATTTCTTGCTTTTTTTTTTTGCTTGTTTATGAACAACAACTTTTGGTACTCCATAAAAACATGTCATGCTTTCTTGTTAGATCAGTTTTGAGCAACTGTAAATGATCACAGACAATTTTAAGGCGTCCTAATTACTTTCAATACTGCTTTCAAACATTTTAGACTGATTTTAGTGATTAAAAGTGACAGTTTGCTTCTTTGTACTGTAACAGCACGTTCATTGGATGGCCCTATTTCATTTCCATTAAAGTTTACTGAAAAAGTTCATGTACATCTTTCAAACTTTCCAGCAAAGCAACTTCACATTTGGATCCGTGTCCAGTGATGTGCAGCCCAACACTGGGTAATTTGACCCGCTTGTTGAACATACCAATCTAAGATGTGGCATGCCTCGACAGCACAAAACTACTTTCATTTTCTCAAATAGCTTCACTTTGGTACATTGTTAAAGCTGCATTACTGTACAAAACTAGACGCATTACACCTCAAATCTGATTGAAAGTAGAGGTAAAAAGACCCCCCCCCCTCATGAGAAAAGGTTGACATTTATACTAACTACAACTACACTAATTATAGCATGATACTTACATGATTAGATACGATGATGGTTTCCTGCTACAACAGGCCGAGACGTCACCTCATAAAAGCTCGAGTTGAAATGTGAAGTGAATTCCTCACAGTGCTCATATAGATTACCAGAAGTCCCACCCATCAAGCAAAAAACCAATCACCTTGTTGGTAAAGATGTGGGAGCCTCTGTCAGTGACACCGTGCTTGGCTTGTTTCTTATCGTATATTTACATATTCAGATCTCTTTCTACAATGACATTTGAACAAGAAGTTATAAAAAGAATTATAACCTAGTAAGCAAGTAAACTGTATTTGTATAGCACTATAGCCCTGAGTGACCATGGTGGACAGTAACTGTATATGTAATTTGTGAATGTAATTAAGTAGTTTTCTGTGGATCCATACCTTAGTGAAGTTTTTTTTTTTCAATTTTGGATTACTTTGTATTTTGACTCTACCACATTTCAAACTCAGATATCTTTTTCCCACACACCACCACGATTTCAGTGTCACTGCAGTGCTGAGAATGATTCACCACTCACATATTACCTGCTCTGTGGTGGTCCTGTGGGAGGTCCTGACCATTGATGAGGGTGAAAGAGGGTAATAGAGTATACAGAGAAACAGATGGACTGCAGTCTGTAAGTGTAGATCTATAAAGTACTTCTATATGGTGGAGTTGGAGTTGATGGTGGAGTATATAAGTGGAGCTGATACAACAGACAGTGAGTGTAGATACGAGGTGGTGGGTTTAATGTTATGGCTGGTGGGTGATTATGACTATAGTAAATTTGTTTTGACCTTCACAGGGTGTTAGACTGTTTTGACCGCTGTTAGCCACATACCATATACAGAATGTGAGCACTTGAGATAAAAGTAGTGGTGAATCTATGCCGCGTAGCCGTTGAGCTCAAGCCTTCTTCTCCTTTTTGATTTTGCAACCCCTGAAAGATGCCATCTCTCATGAAAAGCCTAACTAAAATAAACCCTTATCACTGTAGTTATGCCATCGGCGTGTACAAAAAAAGTTTTACATAGCTCAGAAATGCCTGTGAACATCCCAGGACAAGCTGATGTGGTGTGAATCACACTCACAGTTAAATAGTTCTAATGTCAGGACAAAAGACTCCGAACCGACATGTGCAGAGTTAACAGGCTGATGAGTTTATTATAATACCAGAGAATCTAATCAGGCAGCAATACACAGAACAGCATCAAGCAAAAATCGTAGTCAGGGACAGGCAGAGGTCAGAACCAGAGTAGATAAGCAGCCGAGATAGCCAAGGTAGAAGGGTGAGGCGAGAGAAGTCGAAAAGCAAAAAGTGTAGTTCGAGCCAGAAAACAGCCAACTGTAACATTCAAGGGAAAAGGCAAAAGGAGTAGTCAAAGAGCAAAAAGATCGAAACCGAAATGAAAGCAAACAAAGAAAGGTTTGCAATCGGGGTTTGGCAAAACTTCGCAAAGGACACATGGGAGGATGGGGTTTAAAAACCGGTACATATTGACAGCAGCTGTATAATAATCAGGTGACAACGAGCAAATCAGATTAGTCGGTCGCGAGCATGTGGAACTGATGTCATTGAGTGAGGGCCTCTGGGAAGTTCAAGTTCAAGTTCAAGTTCAAGTGGTTTTATTTGTCATTTCAACTATATACAGTGGTGTACAGTACACAGTGAAACGAAATAACGTTCCTCCAGGACCAAGGTGCTACATCTAACAATAGATTACACAAAACAATACAACATAAAGTGCACGTGCGCAAGTGCGCAAGACAATATACTATAAATACACACAACCATTTACAAGACAAACAATAAATACAGGGGAGGGGAAACAGTGCAGTCGGCCCCTTAGTAGTGGGAGCAGTAAGGTGCATTTGGTGTAGAAGTAAACATTAGACATTGTAAACACTGTATTTGAATTTAGCAGCAGTACTAAAGTTATCCAGTTAGTGGAACAATAGCAGTTTTTTTTTTTTTTTTTTAATGAAAAGGGAAAAAGGTGGTGTGTGTGTGTGTGAGAGAGAGAGAGAGAGTGTGTGATTTCAGTTCAGTCACTAATGTGTTGTTTGTTCAGACCAGACTCTGGGTGTTAAGGAGTCTGATGGCTTGGGGAAAGAAGCTGTTGCACAGTCTTGATGTGAGGGCCCGGATGCTTCGGTACCTTTTTCCAGATGGTAGGAGGGTGAAGAGTGTGTGTGAGGGGTGTGTGTGGTCATCCACGATGCTGTTTGCTTTGCGGATGCAGCGTGTGGTGTAAATGTCCGTGATGGTGGGAAGAGAGACACCGATGATCTTCTCAGCTGTCCTTACTACCCGCTGCAGGGACTTGCGATCCGATACGGTGCAGTTCCCAAACCAGGCAGTGATGCAGCTGCTCAGGATGCTCTCGATGGTTCCTCTGTAGAAGGTGGTGAGGATGGGAGGTGGGAGATGTGCCTTCCTCAGCCTTCGCAGGAAGTAGAGACGCTGCTGGGCTTTCTTGGTTATGGTGCTGGTGTTGAGGGACCAGGTGAGATCCTCTGCCAGGTGAACTCCAAGGAACTTGGTGCTCTTGACGATCTCCACAGTGGAGCCGTCGATGTGTAGTGGAGAGTGGTCACGCCTTGTCCTTCTGAAGTCAACAACCATCTCTTTGGTCTTGTCTACGTTCAGAGACAGGTTGTTGGTTCTACACCAGTCCGTTAACCGTTGCACTTCCTCTCTGTATGCTGACTCGTCGTTCTTGCTGATGAGACCCACCACAGTCGTATCATCCGCAAACTTGATGATGTGGTTCGAGCTGTGCATTGCTGCACAGTCGTGAGTCAGCAAGGTGAACAACAGAGGGCTGAGCACACAGCCCTGGGGGGCCCCGGTGCTCAGCGTGGTGGTGCTGGAGGTGTTACGTCCGATCCGGACAGACTGAGGTCTCCCAGTCAGGAAGTCCAGGATCCAGTTAGAGAGAGAAGTGTTCAGGCCCAGTAGGTTCAGCTTTCCGATCAGGTGCTGAGGAATGATGGTGTTGAATGCTGAACTGAAGTCTATGAACAGCATTCGAACATAAGTGTCTCTATTGTCCAGGTGGGTGAGCGCCAGGTGAAGGGTGGTGGATATGGCGTCATCCGTTGAGCGGTTGGCATTGGACGGTACGCAAAACTGCTGAGGATCTAGAGAAGGAGGCAGCAGGGTCTTGATGTGCCTCAGGACAAGCCTCTCAAAGCACTTCATGATGATGGGTGTGAGTGCAATGGGACGGTAGTCGTTGAGGCAGGACACTGAAGACTTCTTCGGCACAGGGATGATGGTGGTTGCCTTGAGACATGTTGGGACGGTGGCACTGCTTAGGGAGATGTTGAAGATGTCAGTGAAGACATCTGTCAGCTGGTCTGCACATTCCCTGAGCACTCTAGCAGGAATGTTGTCCGGTCCAGCGGCTTTCCGTGGGTTAACTCTGCGTAGAGTTTTCCTCACGTCAGCTGCTGTAAGACACAACACCTGGTCGTCAGGAGGAGGGGTGGTCTTCCTCGCTGCCACGCCGTTCTGTGCCTCGAACCGAGCGTAGAAGTGGTTCAGCGCATCTGGAAGGGAGGCATCACTGTCACAGGCAGGTGGTGTTGTCCTGTAGTTAGTGATGGCCTGGATGCCCTGCCACATGCGCCGTGTGTCACCACTGTCTCTGAAGTGGCTGTGGATGCTCTGGCCGTGTGCGCGCTTCGCCTCTCTGATGCCCCGGGACAGTTTGGCCCTTGCTTTCCTTAGGGCCGCCTTGTCTCCTTCTTTGAAGGCGGAGTCACGAGCCTTCAGCAGAGCACGCACCTCTGCAGTCATCCACGGCTTCTGGTTGGGACGTGTGGTGATGGTCTTGGAGACGGTCACATCATCTATGCACTTGCCGATGTAGCTGGTCACAGATGAAGTGTACTCCTCCAAGTCTGTGGTGGTGCTGTAGGTTGCAGCCTCCCTGAACATTTGCCAGTCAGTGTGCTCAAAGCAGTCCTGAAGAGCAGAGATGGCTCCTGATGGCCAGGTTCTCACCTGCTTTAGAACCGGCTTTGATCGTCTGACGAGCGGTCTGTATGCTGGAATTAGCATAACAGAGATGTGATCCGAGTATCCGAGGTGGGGGCGGGGCTCTGCCCGGTACGCGCTGGGGATGTTGGTGTAAACAAGGTCCAGCGCGTTCGCTCCTCTCGTAGCAAAGTTCACATGTTGGTGGAATTTAGGGAGAACTGACTTGAGATTCACATGGTTGAAATCTCCAGCGACAATAAACAGTCCGTCAGGGTGTGTGTTCTGCAGTCCGCTGATAGCGCTGTACAGCTCACAGAGCGCAGCTTTAGCGGTAGCGCCGGGTGGAATATAGACACTGATGATCAGCACTGCGGTGAATTCCCTCGGTAGATAAAACGGTCTACACCTGACGACCATAAACTCCACTAGAGGTGAGCAGTAGCTAGAGACCAGTACAGAGTTCTTGCACCATTCTGTGCTGATGTAAACACACAGTCCTCCACCGCGAGTCTTACCGCACAGGGCTGAGTCTCTGTCGGCTCGAAACGAAGCTAGTCCGTCTAGCTGAATGGCGGCGTCGGGAACACTGTCGCTCAGCCACGTCTCCGTGAAGACAAAGACGCAGCAGTCTCTAGATTCTCTCCGTGTAGTTCTCTGAAGTCGGATGCAGTCCAGTTTATTCTCCAGGGAGCAGACATTAGAGAGCAGGATGGACGGGAGAGCTGCTCGCGCGGGCTTTGAAGTTAGCCTAGTACGAACTCCAGCCCGCTTACCGCGCTTCTGTGGTCTCGCGCAGCGCTTCCGGTGCCCCCTCTTTCGGCTGCCGGCTTCAGGCGAGGCCGCGGTCTGGGGGTCTGGTTGGCGCAGCAGACCGAAGCCGCGTAGCGTCTCTCGTAGCTCGTCATTTATGGTGTTGTTTGGTCGATTCCGGTAGTGTAGCAGCGTCTTACGGTCGTATACGTGGACACCGGTTGTTCTTATGTCCATGTTCCAATGACACACGAGAAATAAACAACAATAAACAAAAAGCACCGTGTAAACAAAAAGCACCGTATAAACAAAAAGCACCGTATAAACAAAAAGCACCGTATAAACAAAAAGCACCGTCCGGCAGAGTGGAGGAGCCGGGGAAACCCAGAAGCGTGACATCACCCCCCCACAGGGAATCCGAGATGGAGGAGGATTGAGGATGACCACGGCGGCGAATGGGTGGAGAAGGGGGTGTGGTCGCGGGAAGTGCCTCATTTAGAGGGCCAGGAACAACAGGCTTTAATTGGAATACATGAAATGATGGACACACCCGAAACTGTGAGGAAAAATTCAATTTGTAAGTAACATCATTCATTTGCCTGAGAATTTTTTAAGGACCTGTGTATCTAGGAGTGAGCTTTCTACTTCCCTCAGATAGACTCAAGTCCCTGGTTGACAGACACACTCGGTCTCCTGGAACATAGGAGGGGGTGTCACCACGTAGAGCTACGTCTCTCTATGTCATCGTCTACTTCCCATCGAATGGGTGACAAGATCATCTTAGGTTCAAGGATAGGTTTTGATAGAGATGGACTAGAGTCCCTTCACCTACAGTGAGCTGATTAAAATTCTTGTTCCAGAGGTGTGTCATGCCTTCAGGTCTCCCTGACACCGCCGATCCTCTGGACGCTGCTTCCCAGAGTGCACTACCCAATGACGTCACACACACATGTCCCCAGTCTCCCAATCAATAGCGTTCTAGGTCACCCGAGTTTTAGCACAGCTGTCGTTAATTACCATTATGCATTTAGTCCCCACACGCAGACATTCACTGCAAAGTTTTACCCAACCTTTGTTTGGAATTCTGAGCGTTTCTACTGTCTTCGGCTTGTATCTCTGGTTTTGATCTCTTTCTGAATTCGACTTACTCTGTTTTGCTCTTCCCCTTTTTGGTCTGTCGCCTGATTGTTTTGACTTCCTGGTTATCAACCCCTGCCTGTCACACTGTCTTTGACCCTGCAATACCCTTTCTGTTATGATTGCCTTGCTTTGGTTGTTGTTTGACTATCGACGTGTGAAATCAAGCCCAGTTCTTTATCCCTGATAAGATGATAATAGGACATTAGACCCATAATAAATCATGCTCCTGTTACTCTCCATACTTAAGTACATTTACAGGTAAATACTTTAGTACGTTTACTACAGTGGCGGTCTAAAGGGAGGAACTTTTACATTCACTGGAGGATTATTTCACCTTGGGTATCTCTGCTTTAACTCAACTACATGATTTGTGTCCTTTGTCCACCACTGCTGGGTGAATTAGTCTCTTTAAACTAGCTGCAGTAGTGAATGAGATGAGAGGTTTGAGGGGTTCTGCTTGTGCAGCAGTCTGCATCATGGTTGGTTTGACGGCACAGCAGACAAAAAGGCCACAAAGCCACAACATTGCTACAGTCCTGAGACAGACTGGTGAGAAAATGATGGCGGGGTCTTTGTGGGGGGCAGCATGCATACAGAGATAAGGTGTATGGGAGTGGTGTACAATGGTGGAGATTATGCTAAGCAACATGGCTGCTAGGGACTTACATTAATACGTTTTTGTCAGGTGCATGTTAGTCATATAATACAAATAAGCTTCAGATTATAATTAAAGTACCACATAAGTGCTCCTTGTAGTTCTACAGTTCCAGACTGTAGTCCATCTGTTTCTCTGTTTACTTTATTATCCTGCTCTTCAATGGTCAGGACCCCCAAAGGACCATCACAGAGCAGGAATTACGTGAGAGATGGAGCATCATTCTCAGCACTGCAGTGACACTGACGTGGTGGTGGTGTGTTAGTGTGTATTGTTCTGGTGTGAATGAATCAGACACAGCAGTGCTGCTGGATACCTCAGAGTCACTGCTGGACTGAGAATGGTCCACCAACCAAAACTATGCAGCCAGTAGCATCCTGTGGGTAGTGTTCTGTGGGCAGCGTCCTCTGACCACTAATGAAGGACTAGAGGATGACCAATACTGCACTGCTGCAGCAGCAGGTGAGCTGTCATCTTTGACTATACATCTACAAGGTGGACCAGTAAGGTAGGCGTGTCTAATAGAGTGGACAGTGAGTGGACACAGCGTTTCAACACTCCAGCAGGACTGCTGTATCTCATCTACTTACACCAGCACCACACACACTAACACACCACCACCATGTCAGTGTCACTGCAGTGCTGAGAATGATCCACCACTTACATATTACCGGCTCTGTGGTGGTCCTGTGGGGGTCCTGACCATTGAAAAACGGTGAAAGACGATAATAGAGTACATAGAGAAACGGATGGACTACAGTCTGTAAGTGTAGATCTATAAAGTACTTCTATATGGTAAGTGAAGCTGATAATGTTATGACTGCTGGGTGTTTATGACTTTAGTGAATTTGTTTTGACCTTCACAGGGTGTTAGACTGTTTTTGACCGCTGTTAGCCACATACCATATACAGAATGTGAGCGCTTAAGATAAAAGTAGTGGTGAATCTATGCCGCGTAGCAGCTGAGCTCAAGACTTCTTCTCCTTTTTGATTTTGCAACCCCTGAAAGATGCCATCTCTCATGAAAAGCCTAAATATAATAAACCCTTGTCACTGTAGTTATGCCATCGGGGTGTACAAAAAAGGTTTTACAGAGCTCAGAAATGCTTGTGAACATCCCAGGACAAGTTGATGTGGTGTGGATCACACTTACAGTTGAATAGTTCTAATGTCAGGACAAAAGACTCCGAACCGACATGTGCAGAGTTAATAGGCTGATGAGTTTATTATAATACCAGAGAATCTAATCAGGCAGCAATACACAGAACAGCACCAAGCAAAAATCGTAGTCAGGGACAGGCAGAGGTCAGAACCAGAGTAGATAAGCAGCCGAGATAGCCAATGTAGAAGGGTGAGGCGAGAGGAGAAGTCGAAAAGCAAAAAAATCGAAACCGAAATGAAAGCAAGGTGGTCCACTACGTCATGGACCACCAGGAGGAAGGTAGGTAAAGCCACGCTCCACTTTTTACATTTATGACATTTAGCAGACGCTCTTAGCCAAAGCAACTTGCAACCATGCTAGTGGTTTTGTCAGAGAATGTTTTCTAGCAAGTACAAGAAGGTTAGAGTCTAAAACTCGCCTTGAGCTCAGATGCTGCCCGAACAAGGGCCAGTGCTGAGTCCTAGAAAGAAGATATCAGAGTTTAATACAGCAGAAGTGCACTACCTAGCAATCCCAAGCCAGCACTCATACCTACAGAGAAGTAACATCATACAATGGACATATTTCATGTAGCCCTAATTATGCAACCAGTTAGCTAACTGAAGAACATTCAACATTGAGTAGCAAGTCAGTCAGGAATCAAGAAGGATACAGTGGCCTAGAAAGTCTGTCAATGTATTTGTAACTAATTATACAGTTATAGCCTGTCCCCTGCTTCTCCACTTCGTCACCCGACATAACTACAACGACTACAGTGACCGCAATAGAGTCGCCAACATCTTACTCTGATCATGAACTCTCTCTCACTTAAACAGAGAACCTATGAGTTGGGTCTACCTTTGTAATCACTGCCTCCTGGATTAATCAGACTGTATCTAATAGATGTTCTATGCTCCTGTTAGTTCTGTCTTTCTCTCTACCACCAGGATTGACCTGAGGAGGATGGGTCGCCCCTCACCACAGTGTCACGCTCTTGGGTTTCCCCGTCTCCCCCGTTCTCCCGAACTCCATTTCCCAGGGGTCTGCGCTCGATGACGTCACCATCACATGCTCCCGATCGAATTATCCGATTCACTCCGGTTCCCTGGAGTTTTAGCCAGCTGCAGCCTGTTAGCTCTCACTATATAAGCCCCAATGGCTCTCCGCAAAGCTTTGCCAAAACTTGTTTGCAAATCTGAGCGTTTCTTATTATTCTGTTGTAGGCTTTTCTGGTTTTGACCTTCTTTTGGTGTTTGACTACTCATCTAGTTTGATCCCTTTCTGTGTCTCTCTCTCTCTCTCCTGCCTTACCCTACCAACCTGTTTGCCGTGTCTCTTTCGGTTACCGACCTGTGCCTGTCCTAGACTCAGCTTTTTGCATCTTCCCTCACGTTGTGTTGTGCTTTGTTGCTGGTAGTTAATAAAAACACTCTGACTTTTACCTCTGCGTTCATCAGCCCGGAGCCTGTTTTGTCCTGACATACAGTTGCCTCTAGCTTTATCACAGTGGACTTGGACCCGGATTTCCTTTTCCACGTCTGTGTTTTTCTTTTCCTTTATGTAAACTGCTTTTCTGTGAAGCTGCTTTCAGACAAACATTAGTTGTAAAAAGCGCTATACAAATAAATATTAATTGATTAATTATTAATTTATTTAATTTATTTTGTAATAATTCTGTAGAACTACTAAGACGTGCTGTCCAAAAATGAGGACCTGAGAACCCACCTAACTCTGTGTTTGTGTTACATTCAGCGCATTAATAGTAATTACCAAACCAGAATTGTGTGATGTTGAGGTCCATGTTCAAAGCTGACGTGGTGTTTCCTTGTGTCATTTTTTTTTTTGCAATTCAAGTTTTTATTTAAACACAGTTAACAAACGCTCATATGGTACATTATATAGAAACACAGGCCAGGAATAGAGAATAAAATAACATTAAGACTTAGTCCCCGTCAAAAGGAGTTAAGTAAAATACAGTGAAATAAATAAATTACATATATACATAGTCATACCCATACTGTTAGTTAGAAGTGAGATGATCCATGAAATAAGTGCCCATTTCCCCCGTTCCACAGCGCCCTTTGCCCCTTATTCTGGCTAGCATGACCTCGTATGATGTGGGCTCCCTCATTAGGATTTTCCACTCTTGGAGTGTTGGACATGTGGGTACTTTCCAGTGTCTTAATATGACTGTGGCGGCTGAGATGATCCCCACCATTAGAGCCGAATATGCACTTTTTGTTAGAGTTGGGGTGTTTTGTTTTATCTCCCAAGAGACATAGACAGGGAGACACTGGCAGGGCTTTAAGCTTAATATCCCTAGTGGGGGTAAGGTCCTAACAAACGCTGGAGACTTGTGGTCCAAGGATGCCCCTCCATTCTACTGTCTATAGCACATACCATCACCAAAGCGGAACGGTTAGTACATAAAAGAGAAAATCATGTCCATGGTTACACAAACTCCCCACACTCCCCAGATGAATGTCCCCATAATTTTTTTTTTTAAAAGTTTGCAACATGAAATATCAGAACGTCTGGAGCATTTACCATGGCATCTTTGTATTTACACTGGCAGGACGCTTTTGCAACTCTTGCGGTCTCTCCTTTTGGTGCTGTACTTGGCACAAAAATTGTTCTCAGCTTTTGACATGATTGAAACCTTATCCCTACAAATCACCCTCGTTGAAGCTGTCATGGCCTTCGTTGATAGTTAAGTAACGAGCTTTGCTTGCATTGTGCCCTCCCTATATTCTCCCGTAACGTGTTTAATGAATTTTTATTTCTAGCTGCATGTATCATAAGCAACAATGTCCTGGATTAACTGCCTGGTGACTAACCGCTACATTTGGCCCTTTCAGTTTCCTGCCAGAGCTAACCTCAGCCGGATTAACCCCGTACTTTTCTGCCAAGCAGAATTAACAGCAAATCTGAACTCTGCGATCCATTTTATCCCAATTTCTATGTTGGGTATGTCACATATGATGAGATCATGATCTTTTAAAGTCCTATTTACCCGTTTGAAACATAACGAACTGTCCCATTTTGCAAACATAATGTATATGGTCCTTGGTCTGACATCTTGGAGACTCTGCTTGTTCTCCCATTAGTCCTTTATTTCGGGTCTTTTGATGATCACTGTGAATATCTATCAATCTAACCTGCAAATTCCCTGTTACAGAGTTCATCTTGATACAAAGCATCTTGACCCACACTCTCTCTTCACTGTGACTGTGGGACAGAGCATCAGGAGCTACGTACATTGACTCATTCTATGAATGGACTCCAAATCAAAAACTCAAAATTAAACTCTGCTCGAATAGCCCGTCTTGTAAGTCTATGAGTCGAGTTTGTTGATATTAAAACCCAATGTCAAAGCAAATGATCGGTCATATACTTTAAGTGTGGTGGCCTTCCCAGATATGACCATCTATTTTTTTAACTGCCAGACACTCTTTCTCTGAAACAGGTAGGACTTTCTCTGCTCCCATGAACGTCTAGACACACATCTATTACTTTTCTTCGGCCCATCCTTTTCTTTAACAAGGACCATTGTCATTTTCCACTGGCATACTGTTTTCAATTTAACTGATTGGGTGAAATCTGGAGAGGGGTAAGACTGGTGCTGTAGCCAAAGCTGCTCCTGATTTTCTCAAATGCTTCTTGACACTCATGTTATCTGTGGTACCCCATCCGCAAAACAATGATCTCTGAACTTCTTTTGTTTTTTTTGGCACTAGAAATTCCACACACGTAGCCCTTACTTTTGTCTGGATCAGTTGCAATACCATCATGTCCCAGGAATTTCCACCAAGTTCTCTGGATGATATTACACTTCTTCAGGTCCTCCACAAAGTCAAAAACCAGATTTTTTCAGGTGTCTGTTTTCTCACTGGTGTGTGGATCATAGATCATGAATCAATATAAACAAAAAACCAATTTCGACAACTTTTTAACTCTCGAAAGCAACCTAATCGTATGTTGACCAGCTGGAATGTGTTCGGATGCTGACCTTTTTTGAGCCGGAACGGTAATCACAAGAAATCATACAGTCCCCTACTTCTGATAAAAGGCGTAGCCCCGGTTTTTTGAGGGACACTCTGGGACTCAACAAGTACTTGACAAGATCCACTTCAGCAAGTGCCCAAGGGGTTATAAGGATAGGTGGCATTATATGTTAATGATCGACCAGGATTTCATGAATCCTGGCGGCATAGGATAAGCATAATACAGATGGTGTTTTGGAATGGAAGACCCATGCGAAGAGACTACACAAAATCACCATCCTCACATCTTTTCTATGGCCAAGCACAACATGCTAGATGAACATGGGGATAGTAGAAGGCTATATATAATTTCCAAAATCTTCATTCTACTGTTCTACCGTCTGGTCAATGATCCGTCGCTCATGAACCACTGGGTACCAGTCTGTCATGTCTCTATTTTCTCAAAGCCGAACCAGGTTCATCAGTTTTGTGGCAAATAATGATTTTAATCACATCACAGTGCACCACATGGGCATTCTGTACATTCTTTTGGGCAAATCCCTGTACAGGTAAACCCTTTCCAACTGTGCTTCTAGGCTTGGTTGTTCACACCAACTTTTGCTGAGTTTGTCAGCTTCTGATATGTTTGGGGTTCTAACACTCTTCTGAAACAGCAAGGAGACTTGGTTGTGCACGGAGGCTCCTTAATATCCATTAAGGAAGTCCACACACAAAATCTGGATTACGCTGGGGTCCAAGGCCGCTCCATTCGACTCGTCCAATATGACCCATACAGTCCCAAACCCCCCCAGAAGAAAAACAGATGGGTACATAAAAACCAACCTTATTGAGTCTTTATAACAACGCGCTTGGCTTTGCCCAGTAACAAGAACTTAAAATGTTCAAAAAAAAAAAAAAAAAAACATCAGCCTATGTTTAGCAGCAAATAAAATTGTGAGAACGCCCCATTGTACCTTTACCTGGCCCAAATTGCTTTTCTCCTCAAGAACCTGGTTTCCTAGTAAGCTGTCAGGCTCCAAGTTTACCCCTCTGGTTGGCAAGAGGTTATGCCATTAATGCCATCCCCCACACACCCCAGAAAACCCCCCCCAGCTCAAGAACCTGTTAAACCATTACGGTCAAAATTGGTTACAACGGGAGGCAATGGTCCCCCCAGGGTTACATAATCATCGTGCTTAACTCTCCTGCGGCCCCCGCCGAATACTTTCTCATTTAAGAAGAAGGGAGCAGTTGGACTCTTGTAACCGAAGTTATCCTGGCCTTAACCACTATCAACTTAAAAGTTACCCCTACCCTTTCGTACTCCTGGTTTACCGTTTTAGGCCTCTATAACAACTTAGCAGGCCGCCTTTTGTTGTTATTTGACTAAAATGTGACCTGCCCATGAAGGGGCCCATGAGTGTGAAGAGGACCTTCCATACCACTAGGGAGGCATTTATGAGTACTTGGTTATGGCATGCGTATTGCGGAAACGCTCACCTCCTTTCTTTCCAGTCCTTCATCATATTTTGTCACGTTCCCTGGGAAAATGTTGGCGTCTGTTCATCCTCCTTATTGCACCCAAAAAAGTCCTAGATGATACTTCTCATTTTATTCACACATGGATCTTCCCACTCATATATATGTTCACATACCGAAGGTCCTCTCCCGTCTGTTGGGAAAATCAAATCATATATTAATGGTGAGAAGGTGCGGGAGGTTTTCCACTTGGGGTTCTGGCTCTCATTTTCTAGGCTATTGTCACCCCCCCCCCCCCCTCTGTCCACGAGGGTGTACCTAATGGAGAAATCGGAAGGGTCAAAGGCAAGTCCCCAGAGTAGCACTAATTTGCCCATACCCAATTCCATTGGCCACAACAATGATTTTCTTGTGGTGATTTTATTGGCACTTACAAGTTGGGGTCCAGTCAGCTACCCTTAACCACCTATGCTTAAGGTGGATGCCAAAACCCTTTAATTTTCGGACTCTAGCAAGCTAAAATTCACAATGGCTCCCTTTGCTTAGACTGCTTACCACGCCAAAACCCCCACCAAACCTCTTTATTGTTGAAACCTTGGACGCTGTCTAATGTGGGTGTTTGGCACCCATAATTTCACATCGCACCACGTGTTTCTTGTCGCAACCCCCAAAACACCTTCGACAGACCCACTAGCCGTATTTTTTTGCAAAAAAAAAAAACCCATTACCCCACCACCCAGCCAGATAGCGACCAATTATGGAATGGGCGGTATCCATGGCAGCTTTGCCGCTGCGTTTTTCCTAAACTTGCCTTTCGAGAACGCGCGTCATTGGCACTTCAAGGGTGCACGAGATCCCTTTTTTTGGGACTCACAAGATTTTCGAATTGTATACATAACGCTAGCGGGATTTTTTTAACAATTCCTGACAAGCACCAGTTGGTCCTCTCTTTTTCTCTCCATTTGGACCCGAGAAATGAAATCTTTCAAGATCACTTACGACGTGGGTCTCTCCTAGAACCCGCACGCTGGGTCCCCAGCGATTACTATGCCTCACGAGGGGAGCCCTTGCAACTGTAGACCACGGCATGTACGGAAGTGGTTTCCTCCTAGATCACTTTGGTGGGAGGTGGGGGGTCACGCTGTGGTCATCCTTGGCTCCTTCTCCATTCTCTAACTCGTTGGGGGAGTGATGTCAAGCTCTAACGGGTTTCCCCAGCTTTCTCAGGCCTCTCCCAGACCTTGCACTTCCCCAGTGACCTTCCATTTCAATGGTACACTCGTCAGTTTCCACATGCTTCGCAACCAGTCCAATCTGGATTAGCTCGTCTGTTACCTGAATTATTATACCAGCTTTGCTGTCAGTTTTGTACCGGTTTTTACAATCCCATTCTCCCATCGTTTTCTTGTGCGAATTTTGCCCCAAAAACCCTAGGTTTGCAGAACCTTTCTTCTGTGTTTGTTCATTTTGGGTTTTAGATCTCGTTTTGCTCTTTGACTACTCCTTTTGCTTTTTCCCCTGACTGTCTAACGCCGGTTTGCGGTTTTCTGGCTCAACCTACACCTTTCGCTTTTCGACTTACTCCCTCTTCCCCTTCAACCCCTTTGCTATCTCCGTCGGTTGTTCTACTCTGGATTTCGGACCTCTGCCTGTCCTAGTCCCTGACTACAATTTTCGGCTTTGTTGCTGTTCTGGTATTGTGCTGCCTGCAGTAGATTCTCTGGGTATTATAATAAACAGTCATTAAGCCGGCTGTCCATCTCAGCCCTGCAGTGTGATCCACCACACATTAACTGTCCTGGGATAGTGTTCCAAGCATTTCTGAAAGCTCTTCCACAAAAAACCTTTTTTGTACAACCCGTGGCATAAACTACAGCCCTCCCCCCCCCCCCCCCCCCCCCCTCCCCCCCGCCCCCCCCCAGTGACAAGGTCTTTTTTTTTAGTTAGGGCTTATCATGATTAGATGGGCATCCTTTCCAGGGGTTGAAAAAGCACAAAAAGGAGAAGAAGAAGGACTTGAGCTATCGCGCCATGCGGCATAGGGATTCACCCCACTACTTTTATCTTTTAACGCGCTCACATTCTCTATATAGTTATGTGGCTAAGCAGTTGGTCAGGGGCTAACAGTTCATAACACCCTGTGAAGGTCAAGAACAAATTGTACTGTCGTCATAAAACACACACACAGCCATAAACATTATCAGCTCCACTTACCATAAGGGAAGTTACTTTATAGATTCTACCACTTTACAGACTGTAGTCCATTCGCAATCTCTGTGTTCTCTATTATCATCCTTCACTGTGTTCTTTCCAATGAAATCAGGACCCCCAACAGGACCCCACCACATAGGCAGGGGAATATGTGGGTGTAGGTGGATTCATTATCAGCACTGCCAGGGACCACCCCCCCTGACCACAATTGGTGGTTGCCCCCCCGTGTGTTAGTGTGTGTGGATGCTTGGTAGATGAGATACAGGCAGTCCCTGCTGGAGTGTTGCTGAAACGCTTGTGATCCCACTCACTGTTTTCCACCTCTATTAGAACAGCGCATACATTTACTGGTCCCCACACTGTAGATGTAGCAGTAAGAGCACGATAGCTTTTTTTTTTTTTTTTTGTTTCATCTGCTGCTGCACAGTACAGTAATGGTCATCCTCTGGTCACAGGGATCCCCCCCCCGCTGCCCACTAGGAAAATATACTACCAACAGGACGCTACCCACAGGGACGCTACCCCCCCCTGGGCGCATAGTTTTTGGTTGGGGGGACCATTCTCAGGTCTCAGCCAGTGACTCTCGAGGTTTATCCAGAAGCAAGGCTCCCCCCCCCCCCGTGTCTGATCCCATTCAACACCAGCACAATACACCACTGGACACACCACCAACACGTCCTAGTGTCACTTGCCAGTGATCCGAGAATGAAGTCCAATACTCTAATGTAATTCCTGCTCTGTGGTGGGCACGTTGGGGACCTGGCTGGGGTCATGGTAACATTGGAGGAACAGAACACTGTAGTTATACAGAAGAAAAAACAGATGGCTTACAGTCTGAAACTGTGATAACTACCACCCCCCCAAGGAGCACATAGTCCCCCTGGTACTTTAATTATAATCTGGAAGCTTTATTCTGTTTATATGTGACTAACAGGGACACCTGACAAAAACCTATTGTAATGTAAGTTCCATAGCCAGCCACTTTGCTTAGCATAAATCTGAGGCCATTTGTACACCAACTACCATTATACCGTATCTCCATAATGTATACTGCGCCTTTACACACTAAGCGCCCCGCACCGCCCTCATTTTCCTTCAACAGTGTGCATCAGAGACTGTACTAGGCAATGTCTCCCGCCCCCCCGGACTTGTGGCCTTTCTGTCTGCCTGTTGCGCGTCAAACCCATAAACCCATGAATGCAGACTTGCATGCACAAGCAGGAACATCCCTCAAAACCATCATATATTCTCACATTCCACTGCTCCCCCCGCCCCCACCGGCTAGTTCTACAAGTTATTCAAATTTCTGGAACAACACCACACTTAATCCAAGCCAATGTAGGTGTAACCGAACGAGAGACTCTAGTGTCTCTCAGTCCCCCCCCCCCACACAGTCTTTAAGTAGAGGCTCCATTAATTTAGATCTGGAAACTGACGTATATTCAATCAGAACACCATCGAGCGGACAAGAAGACTGAAGGAAGAACAGGTTCGCATTCTCCCCAGCTAGAACATATACGACAAACCTTTTGCCAAACAAGCACCAACCCACCTCTTTCATCTTTGCAGCTCAGTTTTAAAGTCTAGAATTTAAAAACTAATTTTTTGAAACAGGTTTACCAAATGGAAATTTTTCTTCCCTTTTACTGTAACTGGCGGTGTCCTATAGGGTTATCAAAACTAAAGTGCACTAACCAAAAAAAATTTACCACTATACAAAGTAAATACAGCATAAAAAAGACACCTGCCAGTCCCACAAGGAATGTGCTTTAACCTACCTTCCTCCCTCCCTTCCCCCCCCCGGTGGTCCTTGCCTGTAGTGGCACATTTCCATGGAATGCTAAGAATCCCATTGATGAGCTTGGGTAGCTCGTTGAGCATGTTTATGTTATTATGTGTCCAACCTATCCGGACGCTGAAAGTGGGACTACAAATCCGTCAGAACCTATTATACCATATCCTGGAAAGAGCCGGGTCCTAAAAACCAGCTTGCCACAGAGGTGCCCGTCCGGAGGTGACGTCACCTCCCCTCTGAGGCAACCGAGTCGTCCCCAAAACGTCATCGTAGAGGGGGCCGTCCCAGAGAGGTCCTCCTAGCTGCCCCAGCATGCGGGTCCACAGGATACTATTGAACGCGTTGGGAACCCCCCCTCCGATAGAGATGCCGCGCTGAGGCCACCGGAGAGCGATAGGTAAAGAGTCTCTCTTCTAGCGTTTTTGGTGGACAAAGTGGGGGCGTTGTGCGCTAGTCCCCCCATCCTCAATCCTCCTCGCCGCACTCTTTTGTATGCCTTTTGGGACCGGGGCGGGGGAGAGTCAACGGGCTTCGGGTCTTTCCGCCGGCTCCTCCACTCTGCCCCGGGGGGGACTGCCACCTTCCCATGAGGGCCCTTCACTCCAATGATGTACAGTTTCCACATGCTGCGGAATTCCTCCCCCCCCCCCCCCCAACCCCGGAACTAATCTGATTGGCTGTTTAGTATCCGATTTTTTATACAGAACCCCTGCTCCCCCCTCCCCCCCCCCGTCAATATGTTTAACGGTTTAAACCCCATTTTGTACCACCCCCCTGTTCGTTCTTTGCGAAAGTTTTGCCCAAAACACCCAGGAATCGGCAAACCTTTCTCTGTTTTTTTGTGCTTTTAATTTCGGGTTCGATCATTTTTGCTCTGGTGACTTTATCCTTGTTGCGCCCTGTTCTTGCCCTTGAATGTTTTACAGTTTGCCTTGTTTTCTGGTTCCACCCTTAACAACTTTTTGCTGTTTCGAAACCCTACTCCTCTCGCATCACCAGCCTTGCTTACATTGGCTAATTCCGGCTTGCTTATCCTACTCTGGTTCTGACCTCTGCCTGGGGGTGAACTACAATTTTTCCCTGACTGTTGATGTTCTGTGTATGTGCTGCCGCATTAGAGTTCTCTGGTAATATAATAAAAACTCATCAGCCTGTTAACCAGGCACAGGTCGAAGTTCGAAGACTTTTGTTTCCTGACATTAGAAACCCCCGATCAACTTTCTGTAAGTGTGATTCACGACCACATCAAAATGTGCCATGGGATGGTTCACAAGCATTTTCGTGAGCTCTGGTTAGTTAAAACTTATTTGTGTACAGCGCCGATGGGCATTGTAAATACAGTGACATACGGCGTTCTACTTTTACGTTAGAATTAATAATGAGGAGATGGCCCCATTCTTTTCAGGGGTTGTGCAAAAATTCACAAAAAAGGACGAAGAAGTAAGAACACACCAGGCTTGAGCTCCAAAGTACTACCCACACGCTATAGATTGCTAGCACTACTTTTTCATCGCAATCACTCACCTTCTGTATAATGGTATGTCAGGCTCAACAACTGGTGTCATAAACAGTCTAAAAAACACCTCGGTGCCCTCACAGAAAGGTGCAAACACAAAATTTATCCTATCGTCATTAAACACCCACACAGCCCATAACATTAAACACACACCCATGTATCTACCCCACTGTCACCTTGTATCTACTCCACTTATCATATAGAAGTACTTTTTTAGATCTTCACTTACAGATTTGCAGTCCATCCTGTCTCTGCATACTCTAGTACCCTGTATCCAGTCACAATGGCAGACCTTCCCACATGACCACCCAGAAAATCAATCGCAGCACTGTTAACCAATGCGTTCCCACAGGTTTGTAAGAAAGGAAAGTAGTTTTGTGCTTGGATGGGTAAGTGACTTCTGCCACACTATCTTCAACACGGCCACGATTCCCTGTCACAATTTCAACTCGAGCCTATTTATGAGTGGGCTTCTCGCTGTTGCAGCATGAAACATCTCGTATCTAACATGTAAATACCATGCTAGAATTAGTGTGATTGTAGTTATATAAATGTCAGCCTTTTCTCATGAGGGGGGCTGGAAGACAAGTTTGAGAAGGATGTCTTTTGAACCTTTACTTTTCATCGAGATTTGAAGTGTAATGTGTCTAGTTTTTGTATAGGAGATGACAATAATGGCAATTAACATTGTACCAAAGTGCAAGCTTTTTAAGCTGAAAGTATTTTGTACAGTGGGACGAAAGCCAGAATCTCAAACCACGCGGGTCACTTTACCCAGTTTGGGCTGCACATTATTTGGATCCAGATTCTAAAATGTTTGGACCATAGCAGTAAGTTTTTGAAGAAGTAACAAGGATGCCCGTTTTTCCATAACTTTAATGAAATGAAATAGGTAGGGCCCGATCATTTACACCCCCGTTGCAGTACACAGGAAGCAAAATGTCACTTATAATAACTAAATCTCTGAAAGCATGAAAAGCAGTATTGAAAGTATGGAGTACCAATAAATGTCTGTGATGATTTACAGTTGCTCAAAACTGATCCTAACCGAAAGATGACATGTTTTTTATGAGCAACAAAAAAAATGATCGCAAACAGCAAAAGAATTGCAAGACTTTCGTCAGTCGTCCCTTTTGGGAACTTTCACCACTCCATCTTAAATGGTTGCAGCGTGTTTAGCATTCTGGGCATTCTACTGACTCATTTAGGGTGCCCCCCCCCCGTGACAGTGGAAAAACGGTAAAATAAGAAGCTGAACTTCCAGCTTTGTGAGCAGCTCAGGTGCAGGAACAAGCATTACTTTAGTGTACCTAAGTAAGTCCAATCTCTAAATCTGGACCTCCATTAAGTTTATCCCACTATGAAAACACACGTTTGACAGAGTATAGAGAGAAACTTTCGCTGTGAGTCATATAATGGGTAATATGGTCTGTGATGAAGGCAGTTATTCGCAGTGAGTATTTTGCCACTTTTGATTTTCTTGATATGCTTCTCTGATAAGTTATGGCATTTGTCTTCCCCATCTGAATCCTCATGAAGAAAACACTCTTCATACACACACTCTAGTGAACACACATACACTGGGGGCCCAGCAGCAGCCTATCCTGGCGTCCGGTACGCAGTTGCGGGTAACGGGGCCTTGCTTCATGGACTTTCAGTTCCTTAGGGAATAAGCGAATGTCGTTCATTATACAGTGGTAAAATGTCTTAAAACCAAAACTAATCATCCATTGAGAGGGGGGTTTTCAAGATTTCTTTCGGACTGATGGTGTTTTACTACTAGACGAGTTACAGGACCCTGAAACGAAGACAGTTATACAGATACTGTTTTTTTGATCGGTACTACTGATCAGACAAATGAAAATAGAACACTCTGGCACCACTCAGCTTGTCATGTTTGGAAAGAAAGGTGGCGTTGTTTATCCCAGGCACACCATACTTACAGTTAAGTAAAGAAGTGGGAAGATCACACTCATTGTCATAGTGCACCCAGAAGGGGTGTTGGATTGCGTCCTGTTGGGAGGACGATAAGGTTACCAGGACATAAACGATTATACATTTTAGAGAGATTTATGGGCGATACTATAATATTTATTATTATATACACAGTTAGGGCGTTGCAGTCTGGTTTCACCCCCTCCCCCAACAAAGTGGGCAAAAGTGTGCTGGAGGTGAGTTTACCATATCTAATACACTGTGTTGTATCTAACCAGTGCTGAGTCTGTGTGATGTTTTCATTTTCTAAGGGAGTAGTGAACCACATGAAGAACACAGTGTGTTCAATACTCTACAACGTCCCTTGGGTCAGCACCACCTTCTCTGTCAGCTGTTACAGCTCTAACACAGACAGTAAAACCCCATAGTCAGAGCGTGAACTTACTGAATCGACTGGACATATTATCACCGTGCCTCTGCACTATGGCACTAATGTCCGAGTTGTTTTAGTTGCTTTTCGTGCACTGTTTTAGTACCAAACGTTTTTCGTGTACCTTATATCCCTCTACTGGGCAGGGTGCTGAAGCAAAGGTGAATGGACAGTAATTGAAAGTATGTATGTGGTGACTGTACGTTAGATAGTTCTGTGATCTATACTTTGACTGAGTATTTCCTTGTGGACGACCCTTGTATTTTTAACTCACTAGATTTCAACTCAATATCTTCCTGTTTACGTCCACTACATTATGATAAGAATTGTAGTTCCCTTTCATTTCATGGCACAGACATGTCCATTTCAGGCATTTCCGCACATGCAGGTCTCACTGAGAGGCAAGTAAAGTGGTATGGGGTTAGTACACCAGGTGCCATAAAGGTGTGATGGTTTTTCCATCAAACTACCAAAAATAATGCTTTGCAGCATCCACTTGCCTCAGTGGGACTAGATACCAAATGCGACTAACCTGTCTCAGGGCACACCCAAACAAGAATTCAGTGATGGGTTGACACGCACTCCTTCATTTCTCTTTCTTTTCACATCCCTTTATCCTCCCATGAAGCATGATAGGATGGAAAATTGTTTTGCCTATGTACTCCTACTGTCCGTTACCCTAGAGACTCCAAAGAGGATACACTGGCGTGGGGCGCATCCGCAGAGCAGACATTTCAGTGTTTGATTGCCCGCACTTGTTCGTATATCTTCCTTTTTATTGCATCCCTCCATTCTGCCCATAGAGTCCATGCTCCAGAGAGGCGCAAAACTTCACATACACCTCTGCGTAGGCAGGTCACCAAGCATCAATCCGCAGCTATACTGACCCTTACTCCTCTATCTGGTCGTTTATTTCATAACCCTCGTTACTCCCATGGTCCCAGTCATTTTTGGACCCCCTAAAGC
>JAMWET010004291.1:0-19006 GCA_024036415.1 Prochilodus magdalenae
CTGTAACACCTTCTGTGGAGCTCAAGAGAAAAAATAATTTCTTTAAGCTCAGGAGAGTTCTTCTTGAAGGCTATGACCATTGTGCGACTAGCCTTCACATTAACGGTAACAGCTCATGAGACCCCATAAACATGAGGGTTTGAATATCATGTGATTGATGGTTCATTAAACTAATACTCCATGGATTACTGCTTCATGTGTGAAGGTTCTGTTCTTGTTTTAAGAGGTCTGCGATCACTGTTAGCTTTAGCTTTATCATGCTAGCCCTTTAGCTCTCAGTCACTGATGTAAAAGTGATATGTATCTATTGGAGATGATTAGCTGCAGCTAGAACCCAACACAGATTACTGATAAAAATAACTAACAGCTAGTTCAGATAATTCAGACACTGGTTATGGTCAGAAGCTGGTCAGTTCAGTCTACTCTGACTATTGACTCCTGTCTCTGGAATCGACTCTTTGATTCTTTGACTCATCAGTGAAACCTTTTTTTGACGCTTTTGTTAGTTTGTTGGCACCAATCCAAAATATCACTGAAACGTCAGAGTCAATTCTGACATCTGATTCATTTCTTTGGAATCGACTCTTTGACTTCCATTTATGCTGTATCAGCGTTGTGAAAATGTTGGCTCCTTTTAATGTGAGAGCGCATTAATGACACCTGGTGGTTATAAGGATGAACAGCACCTTTTTGCGGCCAGGGCGCTTTTGTTGGTTTGTTGGCACCAATCGAAAAATGGCACTGAAATGTCAGAGTCGATTCTGAGAATTGACTGTCCGTGTATCGACTCTTTGATTATTTGAATCATCAGTGAAAGTTTTTGTGGCCAGGTTGGTTTTGTTGTTTTTTTTTGGGCAAAAATCGAAGCTAAAGCAGTGAAACGTTTTTGTTTTGTTTGAGGTGGTGAGGCTTGACTCAAGGTTTTCTGGATACAGTATAAAGGAAAGCTTCACTGCTTCAGTGAAAAACAAGCCTAAATCATTCGCCATTCAACCAACAAAAGAACCCAGGCCACAAATATCTCACTGGAGCAGTGAAGCTTCTCTTTATGTTGTATCAGCTCTTTGAAAACGTTGACGCCTTTTAAAATAAGGGGGCGTTAATGACACCTGGTGGTTAAAAGGATGAACAGCACCTTTAACAGCAGACTCTGTTCTGGGAGGGGTTTAGGACAGTTCTATTAGTCCCATTAGAAAACGAAACCATCAGGTTTTAATACTAACACTGAAGAATCACACCCCTGTTTATAGCCCATCTTGGTATCTTCCACTGTGTTGGAAATCACCAGCCAGCCTGCTTAACACTTTGTGCAGATGTTTCAGTTACTGATTTTTCCATCACTAGATTTTTTTATAATCAGCTTGTTGAATCATCACTCCTCCACATTCCTGGGAGGACTCAACAACGATCTCTGCCTCACTCCCTCAGGCTCCAGTGCAGGACTCACTCTCTATGAGATCCAGAGCAACTGACCCACCCTTAGAGAACAAAAAATGAGGCAGGCCCGCTTGACCCCACTACACCACACACAGTTTGAGACAAACTGAGCAGTCCTGCACTTGTAAGTCTTACTACAGCTCACACGGCCACTACATCAAGACTAGTTCTCTTACTGATGGTAACTTTTGATGATTGGTCTGACATGCGTATATACTAATGTACTCTGCATCGTCTCATCACTCAAACAGACGTCCCTCTTTTATTTACGAGTTTAAGAAACATAAGCAGTGCAGTTCTAGCACAGCTATGCAGTTTTAATGCTATAAGGATTTTGTGACTAGCCTTCACATACACAGCTACAGCTGAGATCCTCCCAACATGATGTTTAGACTGTCAAGTAAATCATGATCCATAATCTTAAAGATATACATAGAAACACGTACACAAACCTGATATGTGCAATAATCTCACTGTTTATTATAATCAAGCACTTTATCACTTTCCAGAGTTATGTTTACATTATGTAACAGTGTGCAATAATATCATCACTTGGGAACATATTTCTATATTTCTATATTTATACGTACGTCTCGTCTGCACTGTTATGTTACTAGTATGTCTCGTGTGTTTACACTATGGTTAAATTTGCATATCGGAGTCTGGAGAAACGCAGTCTCCTCCAGCTATGCACTCCTGTTGTAAAGTACGAATGACAAAGATCACTTTGACTTTGGTAATGCAGAACTGCGCCATCTGCTGGTGACACTCTAAAACTGCCCCATCTGCTGGTGATAATGTAGTTCAAGTTCAAGTGGTTTTATTTGTCATTTCAACTATATACAGTGGTGTACAGTCCACAGTGAAACGAAATAACGTTCCTCCAGGACCAAGGTGCTACATCTAACAATAGACTACACAAAACAATACAACAGAAAGTGCGCAAGACAATATACTATAAATACACACGACCATTTACAAGACAAACAATAAATACAGGGGCGGGGAAACAGTGCAGTCGGCCCCTTAGTAGTGGGAGCAGTAAGGTGCATTAGGTGTAGATGTAAACATTAGACACTGTAAACACTGTATTTGAATTTAGCAGCAGTACTAAAGTTATCCAGTTGGTGGAACAATAGCAGTAGACAGTTTTTTTTTTTTTTTTATGAAAAAGGAAAAAGGTGGTGTGTGTGTGTGTGAGAGAGAGAGAGTGTGATTTCAGTTCAGACACTAACGTGTTTGTTTGTTCAGACCAGACTCTGGTTGTTAAGGAGTCTGATGGCTTGGGGAAAGAAGCTGTTCACAGTCTGGATGTGAGGGCCCGGATGCTTCTGTACCTTTTTTCAGACGGGAGAAGGGTGAAGAGTGTGTGTGATGGGTGTGTATGGTCATCCACGATGCTGGTTGTTTTGCGGATGCAGTGTGTGGTGTAAATGTCCATGATGGTGGGAAGAGAGACACCAATGATCTTCTCAGCCGTCCTCACTATCCGCTGCAGGGACTTGCGATCCGATGCGGTGCAGTTCCCAAACCAGGCAGTGATGCAGCTGCTCAGGATGCTCTTGATGGTTCCTCTGTAGAAGGTGGTGAGGATGGGAGGTGGGAGATGTGCCTTCCTCAGCCTTCGCAGGAAGTAGAGACGCTGCTGGGCTTTCTTGGTTATGGTGCTGGTGTTGAGGGACCAGGTGAGATCCTCTGCCAGGTGAACTCCAAGGAACTTGGTGCTCTTGACAATCTCCACAGTGGAGCCGTCGATGTGTAGTGGAGAGTGGTCACGCCTTGTCCTTCTGAAGTCAACAACCATCTCTTTGGTCTTGTCTACGTTCAGAGACAGGTTGTTGGTTCTACACCAGTCCGTTAACCGTTGCACTTCCTCTCGGTATGCTGACTCGTCATTCTTGCTCATGAGACCCACCACAGTCGTATCATCCGCAAACTTGATGATGTGGTTCGAGCTGTGCATTGCTGCACAGTCGTGAGTCATCATCTGCTAGAAGTGTAGAAGTGCATCATCTGCTGGCGATGAGGAGGGACAGTGTAGAAATGATGAGGACGTTCTCGCTAATGATAAACAATATAATATACACTGAAAGGGGGTGGGGCATATATAAACAATATATGCCCCACCCCCTTTCAGCAGTATCTCCCCTCTGGTCCAGCACAAAATGAGCCGGGCTTGTAGCATAAAGACCATCCCCTCCTGGTAGGCTGTGAGGCAAACATGGTGTGTATTGTCACCCATCCATGCTGATTGTGATTCCTGGGGCAGATGGGATCTTCCAGCAGGACAGTGCACCAGGTCACGCCCAGAAATATCCTGAACGTGGTATACGTGGTGACACTGGTTTGAAGAGCACAACCAAGACTTCTAGATACTATCCTGGACCCCCTAATTCCCCAGACTTGAACCCAATACAGCATCTGTGGGACCACCTTGATCATCCTCCCCCAACCACCCTCCAGCAGGTGTGGGATGCACTGCAGACAGCATGGCTCCAGCTACCTGTGATGACCTACCAGGACCATGTTGACCTAATTCAACTTGAATGAGCTCATTAATAAGCCCTTTCAGAGTCGTAGGGTATGCAGGGCAGGCCATCTCCAGGAACAGGGTTGGGAAACACTGAGCTAAGCACCTTCGAATGCTGAACGCTGACCTAAAACCTGTGTAGCTGTAGAGTTTCCCAGAAGTAGCAACCAAATGCGCAGTCAAGGGGATTTAAGCTGGGGAGTATGGCAAAACAAAGACAGTAGGGTAAACAAGGTGGAAGGACACACCCAGTATGCAAATATACACTACCAAGGGCCAATAGGATCAATGTGTGTTTTCTTAAGAATCCTACAGTGACTTAACGTTTGTCAAGTAAAGCCGAGAAGTTTTAACAGACTGAGCTGATGTGCAATAACTGGATTCAACTCCGAGATCCTGTTTGACTGTCCCAGATTGTCAGGAGAACTTTCTCCTGGGTAAAAACGTTATTCCTAAGGATGAGTTTAGTTTTCCGAGGTATAGGAAGTTAGTAAACTGTAGGTCTTCTTGGAGGCCGTTTGGACTGGGAATGAAATACAATGGAGAGTGGTCTAAGTACCCTACAGTTCATACGCAGTCCATACACCTCATCTAAGAACTTTAGGGTACTGGTGCAGTCCCAGAACCATTACGCCACACTGACAGTGCACAGCTTTCTACCCCGTCCCATTGAATCCATTCTGATTATAGACCAAGACAGAGGTGTTCATATATGCCACTCTACTCAACAGGCAGATATCCATCTCAGGTTACATGCGTACTTCAAGCAAATCAGACCCACTTGCAGACATGAGGCAGTGCACATGTGCAGAACATACTTACAACGTTCCAAATGGGGATGTGAGCAGATGTAGGCGTTTACATGGCTGGCATTATTATTCAGTGAATGATTTACAGGATTGTCCACCCTGTTCAATCAGCTAGAGGTTATATGTGGAATGGCCACAGTGGCTGTATTATAATCAAATGAAGCTTTAGACTATTACCAGATCAGGTTGTGTGTGAATGTGACCACTCCTATGAAGTCAGAGAGACGTTTGTTAGGCCATCGTTTGACTAGCTGCTCTCAGTGGTGGACAGTAAAGAAGTAAATGTAATTAGTTACTGTACTTAAGTAGTTTTTCAGTGTATCTGTGCTGAAGTATTTCCGTTTTAGATGACCTTGTACTTTAACTCCACCACATTTCAAACTCAAATATCAGATTTTTTTACTCCACTGCATTATGGGAAATTTGTAGTTCCTTTCGCTTTATGTGTGCATAAAACCATAACACGTCAAAACAAAACCAGGTTATTCATGGATTCCTAGCAGCCATGGGAATGTCCATTTCCGGCCTGGACTACATCCAGGAGCACCTGGAAGAAGGCACTGCAGGTAAAGCAGGATGAGGTTAATGTAGACACTGACTGACCATCACACATCAAAGCGTCAGTGAACAGATCAAATCGTAATGTAATTTGGTGGAACGGACGAGACTCGTGACTCAGACGGGAGCTTACTAACTGACTAGCATTTAGAGGGCTGACCAGCGGTTGGCCGGTAGGTGAGTCACAATGTCAGATGACCTTGTTAAACCAATGAAATGCAAGGCATGCCTTTTGACTTTCGATGTGAGCCACATGAGAGTGTTGGCTAGTGAAGATTTTAGGACTGGGAGTTAAAAACCGGATGGTCCAGCTTAAAACCAGACGTGCCCACCCTATGTACAGTGCGAATGCATCAGTAGCTTAAAGCTGAGCATAAAGAGCGACGAAGGATTGCTGACTCACTTCGTGTTGCCATAAAGAAAGAGCAGCAGGAAATTGAAAATGTAGCAGCAGAGTGTATTTAAAGTGACTGAGTGTCCTCAAAGTGTCAGTGCAGTGGTTTTGACTAAGTGGTGTTTAGAAGTCTTACAGCTTCTGGAATGAAGCTGTTCCTCAGTCTGTTCGTTTTACACTTAATACTCCGCAGCCTCCTGCCTGAGGGGAGCGGGACAAACAGTGAGTGTGCTGGGTGAGTGGGGTCCTTCATGATGCAGGTGGCCCTCTTCCTGCATCTGGAGGTGTAGATGTCGGTGGTGGTGGGGAGGCTGACTCCGACAGACCTCTGTGCAGCCTTCACCACCCTCTGCAGAGCTTTCCTGTCTGCAGCAGAGCAGCTTCCGTGCCACACGTTGATGCCGGAGCATAGGACGCTCTCCACCACACATCTGTAGAAGGAGGTGAGGACCGAGCTCCCGAGCCCAGCTCGCCTCAACCGCCTGAGGAAGTAGAGCCGTTGATGTGCCTTCCTGACCAGACTGGAAGTGTTGTTGCTCCAGGTGAGGTTGTTGCTCAGGTGAAGTCCACAATCCCTGTCCTTCGTCTTCTGCATGTGATGAGAGCAGAGGTTGTTCTGGGTCCTTCTGCTCCAGGTGTTTCTGAAGTCCTGTGTCCACTGTAACTTAACCACCCATATCTAAGTTGTTAGTGTGCCAAGCATACAATATATCCAAGGAGTGGAGTCAGACACAGAATACAGACAACATCATCCTGTATTAGAAAAATTGAAGGTTCTGCTTTAAAACAAAATAAAACAAAGCTCCAATCTCAACTGAATATAAAAAACACACATCAAGTAATCAGACTTAGCAAAATATATGCCTTGAAAGTACAGCTCAGAAATACCTTCAATACTCTCTCAATTTCATTCAATGCTAGAACAAAGAAATGTCAATCCGTAGCTCAGTGAAACATACTGTCTTTTTTAAACTGTGAGATCACTTAACCTTGTCTGTACAGTAAGGTTGAGGACCGGTCACTCATTCAAATATTAATAATACCCCTTTTTTCCAAAAGCTGGCAAAACCAAACGAACAAAATATCAAAGGTTGCAGGCCTCTTTAGTCCCGTTACAACACACAGTGGAATCCATCTTTTAGTGGCAATTCCTACTCACAAGTCAGTGTTGTCCAGCTCCAGCTCACCTGCAACGTCCCCCCGCACACTCACGAACAGTCCACAGCTCCTCCGGTTTTCCCTCTGGATATCGACTGAAGAGTTGAACGGTGGCCAAGCTCTCTCCAACTCATCTTCAATAGGGTCGGTTTCCAGTGGGCCTGCATTGAAGCAAGGTTTAAGTCTCTTGCAGTGAACAACAAAGCTGCAGCGACCCTCTCCTTTAATTCGGTAAAGAGCATCTGAGATCTTTTGTTCGATCACAAAGGACCCCTTAAAGTTCCTCTGAAACTTTGGGCACTTTCCTACGGTCCTACTCTCTCTTTTCTGACCATTGTTGCACACACTAACTTTTTTAGATCATAATACTTTTGTTTATTATCAGACGCTGCACCTAAATGTTTTTGAACAGCTGCATATACAGAATTCAGTGTAATCCCCAACTTCTCTACATTCTCGGAAACAGAGGAGAAACCTCCTTCAGGTTCCAGGCCCAAAACTACATCAATAGGTAGCCGAATTTCCCTCCCCAGTAAAGCGTCATAGGGGCTAAACTTCGTGCTAGCTTGAGTACTACTACAGTAGGCCATCATACCAAAAGGAAGTAATGTGTCCCAGCTATTCTGGTTAGCCTCTACAAAGGATGCCAGCATACTAATTACAACGTGATTCAGTCTTTCGACTAACCCATCAGACTGTGGACTATAAGGGGAAGTACGCGTCTTGTCAATTTCCAATAGCCTACATAGCTCCTTAAACAATAAGGATTCAAATGTTCGACCTTGGTCAGTATGAATAACTTGAGGCATCCCCCACTTAAGAAGAAAGTCAACTAAAGCTCTTGCTACTGTCGCCGCTTCTTGATTAGGTAAAGCAAAACCCTCAGACCATTTTGAAAAATAATCAGCGATAACTAAGATGTACTTATTACCAATGGCAGTAATGGGCAAAGGGCCAACAATATCTAAAGCAATAAGCTGAAAAGGGCGCGTCACCACTGATGGCTTTAAAGGAGCCCTAGGGGCTTTCCCAACAATTTTGTGTGTGGCACATACCTCACATGCTAGACACCACACTTTGACACCACCACACTTTGACGTCCTTACTCCAGCCAGGCTAGAAAAACTGTCATCGAACTTTATCCTTAAGTTTTGCAACCGCTAAGTCTCCACCCGTCAGTGTGTTATGGAGGTTATGCAAAACCCTTGGGACCCATGACTTAGGCAAAACCACCTGCTTACCAGTTCTATGACTGGTCGCAGTAACGTCGCCTTTGCAGCCCGGAATTAATAACGATCGATCACAGCAACGTCCCGTTTAGAGCGAGGAATTAAAACCGATCGAACGCCGCAATTTCACCTTTACAGCGCGGAATTACTACCGATCGATCGCAGCAAAGTCCCATTTGAAGCGAGGTATTAATACTGATCGAACCCAGCAACGTCCCGTTTAGAGCGCGGAAGTAATACCGATCGATCGCAGCCACGTCACGTTTGAAGCGGGGAATTAATACCGATCGATCACAGCCACGTCACGTTTAGAGCGCGGAATTAATACCGATCGATCGCAGCCACGTCACGTTTAGAGCGCGGAATTAATACCGATATCGATCGATCTCGCATTAATACCGCCACGTCCTGTTTACAGCGCGGAATTAATACAGAACGATCACAGCCACGTCACGTTTAGAGCGCCGAATTAAGACCGATCGCATTGCAGCCACGTCACGTTTACAACGCGGAATTAATACAGATCGATCGCAGCCACGTCACGTTTAGAGCGCCGAATTAAGACCGATCGCATCGCAGCCACGTCACCTTTGAAGCGCGGATTTAATACCGAACAATCGCAGCCACGTCACCTTTACAACGCGGAATTAATACAGATCGATCGCAGCCACGTCACGTTTGAAGCGGGGAATTAATGCAGATCGATCGCAGCCACGTCACGTTTAGACCGCGGAATTAATACCAAACGATCGCAGCCACGTCAACTTTACAACGCGGAATTAATACCGATCGAACACAGCCACGTCACGTTTAAACCGCGGAATTAATACCAAACGAACGCGGCCACGTCACCTTTTAAGCCTCGCATTAATACCGATCGATCACAGCCACGTCACGTTTAGAGCGGCGAATTAATACAGATCGATTGCAGCCACGTCACGTTCAGAGCGGGGAATTAATGCAGATCGATCGCAGCAGCCACGTCACGTTTGAAGCGCGGAATTAATACAGATCGATCGCAGCCACGTCACGTTTAGAGCCGGGAATTAATACCGATCGATCGCAGCCACGTCACATTTAGAGCGGGGAATTAATACAGATCGATCGCAGCCACGTCACCTTTGAAGCGCGGAATTAATACAGATCGATCGCAGCCACGTCACGTTTAGAGCGCGGAATTAATACTGATTGATCGCAGCCACGTCAGGTTTAGAGCGGGGAATTAATACAGATCGATCGCAGGAACGTCCTGTTTACAGCGCGGAATTAATACAGATCGATCGCAGCCACGTCACGTTTAGAGCGGGGAATTAATACAGATCGATCGCAGCCACGTCACGTTTAGAGCGCGGAATAAATACTGATTGATCGCAGCCACGCGGGGAATTTTAGAGCGCGGAATTAAATACAGATCGATCGCAGCCACGTCACTTTAAGAGCGCGGAATTAATACAGATCGATCGCAGCCACGTCACGTTTAGAGCGCGGAATTAATACCGATCGATCGCAGCCACGTCACGTTTGAAGCGCGGAATTAATACAGATCGATCGCAGCCACGTCACCTTTAAAGCGCGGAATTAATACCGATCGATCGCAGCCACGTCCTGTTTACAGCGCGGAATTAATACAGATCGATCGCAGCCACGTCACGTTTAGAGCGCGGAATTAATACAGATCGATCGCAGCCACGTCACCTTTACAACGCGGAATTAATACAGATCGATCGCAGCCACGTCACGTTTAGAGCGGGAATTAATACAGATCGATCGCAGCCACGTCACTTTTTGAGCGCGCGGCGCGATCGATCGCAGCCACGTCACGTTTAGAGCGCGGAATTAATACAGATCGATCGCAGCCACGTCACGTTTAGAGCGCGGAATTAATACAGATCGATCGCAGCCACGTCCTGTTTACAGCGCGGAATTAATACCGAACGATCGCAGCCACGTCACGTTTAGAGCGCGGAATTAATACAGATCGATCGCAGCCACGTCACGTTTAGAGCGCGGAATTAATACAGATCGATCGCAGCCACGTCACGTTTGAAGCGCGGAATTAATACCGATCGATCGCAGCCACGTCACGTTTAGAGCGGGGAATTAATACAGATCGATCGCAGCCACGTCACGTATAGAGCGGGGAATTAATACAGATCGATCGCAGCCACGTCCTGTTTACAGCGCGGAATTAATACCGAACGATCGCAGCCACGTCACGTTTAGAGCGCCGAATTAAGACCGATCGCATCGCAGCAAGGTCCCCTTTGAAGCGCGGATTTAATACCAATCGATCGAAGCCACGTCACGTTTAGAGCGGGGAATTAAGACCGATCGCATCGCAGCAGGGTCCCCTTTGAAGCGCGGATTTAATACCGAACGATCGCAGCCACGTCACCTTTACAACGCGGAATTAATACAGATCGATCGCAGCCACGTCACGTTTGAAGCGGGGAATTAATGCAGATCGATCGCAGCCACGTCACGTATAGAGCGGGGAATTAATACAGATCGATCGCAGGAACGTCCTGTTTACAGCGCGGAATTAATACCGAACGATCGCAGCCACGTCACCTTTACAACGCGGAATTAATACAGATCGATCGCAGCCACGTCACGTATAGAGCGGGGAATTAATACAGATCGATCGCAGCCACGTCACGTTTACAGCGGGGAATTAATACAGATCGATCGCAGCCACGTCACTTTTAGAGCGCGGAATTAATACCGAACGATCGCAGCCACGTCACCTTTACATCGCGGAATTAATACAGATCGATCGCAGCCACGTCACGTTTAGAGCGGGGAATTAATACAGATCGATCGCAGCCACGTCACGTTTGAAGCGGGGAATTAATGCAGATCGATCGCGCAATGTCACATAAGAAGCGCGGCATTAATACCGATCGATGGCAGCCACGTCACGTTTAGAGCGGGGAATTAATTCCGATCGATCGCAGCCACGTCACGTTTAGAGCAGGGAATTAATACCGAACGAACGCGGCCACGTCACTTTGAAGCGCGGAATTAATACAGATCGATCGCAGCAACGTCCGGTTTAGAGCGGGGAATTAAGACCGATCGCATCGCAGCCACGTCACCTTTGAAGCGCGGATTTAATACTGATCGATCGCAGCCACGTCACGTATAGAGCGGGGAATTAATACTGATTGATCGCAGCCACGTCACGTTTAGAGCGGGGAATTAATACAGATCGATCGCAGCCACGTCCTGTTTACAGCGCGGAATTAATACAGATCGATCGCAGCCACGTCACGTTTAGAGCGCCGAATTAAGACCGATCTATCGCAGCCACGTCACGTTTAGAAGGGGGAATTAATACAGATCGATCGCGATCGCGTTAGAGCACGGAATCACGTTTAGAGCGCGGAATTAATACAGATCGATCGCAGCCACGTCACGTTTGAAGCGCGGAATTAATACAGATCGATCGCAGCCACGTCACGTTTAGAGCGCGGAATTAATACAGATCGATCGCAGCCACGTCACGTTTAGAGCGCGGAATTAATACAGAACGATCACAGCCACGTCACGTTTAGATCGCGGAATTAATACGTCATCGCAGCCACTTTTGAAGCGCGGAATTAATACCGATCGATCGCAGCCACGTCACGTTTAGAGCGGGGAATTAATACAGATCGATCGCAGCCACGTCACGTTTAGAGCGCGGAATTAATACAGATCGATCGCAGCCACGTCACGTTTAGACCGCGGAATTAATACCGAACGAACGCGGCCACCTCACCTTTGACGCGCGGCATTAATTCCGATCGATCGCAGCCACGTCACGTTTAGAGCGGGGAATTAATACAGATCGATCGCAGCCACGTCACGTTTAGAGCGGGGAATTAATACAGATCGATCGCAGCCACGTCACGTTTAGAGCGCGCCGAATTAATACCTATCGATCGCAGCCACGTCACGTTTGAAGCGCGGAATTAATACCGATCGATTGCAGCCACGTCACTTTTAGAGGGCGGAATCAATACCGATCGATCGCAGCCACGTCACGTTTAGAGCGGGGAATTAATACAGATCGATCGCAGCCACGTCACGTTTAGAGCGCGGAATTAATACAGATCGATCGCAGCCACGTCACGTTTAGAGCGCGGAATTAATACCAAACGAACGCAGCCACGTCACGTTTGAAGCGCGGAATTAATACAGATCGATCGCAGCCACGTCACGTTTAGACCGCGGAATTAATACCGATCGATCGCAGCCACGTCACGTTTGAAGCGCGGAATTAATTCCGATCGATCGCAGCCACGTCACGTTTAGAGCACGATTTAGAGCGGGGAATTCATACAGATCGATCACAGCCACGTCACGTTTAGAGCAGGGAATTAATACCGATCGATCGCAGCCACGTCACTTTTAGAGTGCGGAATCAATACCGATCGATCACAGGCACGTCACATTTGAAGCGCGGAATTAATACAGATCGATCGCAGCCACGTCACGTTTAGAGCGGGGAATTAATACAGATCGATCGCAGCCACGTCACTTTTAGAGTGCGGAATTAATACCGATCGATCGCAGCCACGTCACGTTTAGAGCGCGGAATTAATACAGATCGATCGCAGCCACGTCACCTTTGAAGCGCGGATTAAATTCCGATCGATCGCAGCCACGTCACATTTAGAGCGGGGAAT
Organism: Prochilodus magdalenae; assembly: GCA_024036415.1. Classification (NCBI taxonomy): domain Eukaryota; kingdom Metazoa; phylum Chordata; class Actinopteri; order Characiformes; family Prochilodontidae; genus Prochilodus; species Prochilodus magdalenae. The sequence goes on from JAMWET010004291.1 coordinate 12,789, forward strand.
TAATACAGATCGATCGCAGCCACGTCCTTTTTTAGAGCGGGAATTAAGACCGATCGATCATCGCAGCCACGTCACGTTTAGAGCGCCGAATTAAGACCGATCGCATCGCCGCCACGACACCTTTACCACGCGGAATTAATACAGATCGATCGCAGACACGTCACGTTTAGAGCGCCGATCTAGATCGATCGCAGCCACGTCACGTTTGAAGCGCGGAATTAATACAGATCGATCGCAGCCACGTCACGTTTAGAGCGGGGAATTAATACAGATCGATCGCAGCCACGTCAGGTTTAGAGCGCGGAATTAATACAGATCGATCGCAGCCACGTCACGTTTGAAGCGGGGAATTAATGCAGATCGATCGCAGCCACGTCACGTTTGAAGCGCGGAATTAATACAGATCGATCGCAGCCACGTCACGTTTAGAGCGCGGAATTAATACAGATCGATCGCAGCCACGTCAGGGATAGAGCGCGGAATTAATCGCAGCCACGTCACGTTTAGAGCGGGGAATTAATACCGATCGATCGCAGCCACGTCACGTTTAGAGCGGGGAATTAATACAGATCGATCGCAGCCACGTCACGTTTAGAGCGCGGAATTAATACAGATCGATCGCAGCCACGTCACGTTTGGGGCGCGGAATTAATACCGATCGATCGCAGCCACGTCACGTTTAGAGCGGGGAATTAATACAGATCGATCGCAGCCACGTCACGTATAGAGCGGGGAATTAATACAGATCGATCGCAGCCACGTCACGTATAGAGCGGGGAATTAATACAGATCGATCGCAGCCACGTCACCTTTAAAGCGCGGAATTAATACAGATCGATCGCAGCCACGTCACGTTTAGAGCGGGGAATTAATACAGATCGATCGCAGCCACGTCACGTTTGAAGCGCGGAATTAATACAGATCGATCGCAGCCACGTCACATTTAGAGCGGGGAATTAATAACGTCACCGAAGCGCGGAATTAATCGCAGATCCATCGTCACGTCACCTTTACAACGCGGAATTAATACAGATCGATCGCAGCCACGTCACGTTTGAAGCGGGGAATTAATACAGATCGATCGCAGCCACGTCACGTTTGAAGCGGGGAATTAATGCAGATCGATCGCAGCCACGTCACGTTTGAAGCGCGGAATTAATACAGATCGATCGCAGCCACGTCACGTTTAGAGCGCGGAATTAATACCGAACGATCGCAGCCACGTCACCTTTACAACGCGGAATTAATACAGATCGATCGCAGCCACGTCACGTTTGAAGCGGGGAATTAATGCAGATCGATCGCAGCCACGTCACGTATAGAGCGGGGAATTAATACAGATCGATCGCAGCCACGTCACGTTTAGAGCGGGGAATTAATACAGATCGATCGCAGCAAGGTCCCCTTTGAAGCGCGGATTAAATTCCGATCGATCGCAGCCACGTCACGTTTAGAGCGGGGAATTAATACAGATCGATCGCAGCCACGTCACGTTTGAAGCGCGGAATTAATACAGATCGATCGCAGCCACGTCACGTTTAGAGCGGGGAATTAATACAGATCGATCGCAGCCACGTCACGTATAGAGCGGGGAATTAATACAGATCGATCGCAGCCACGTCCTGTTTACAGCGCGGAATTAATACCGAACGATCGCAGCCACGTCACGTTTAGAGCGCCGAATTAAGACCGATCGATCGCAGCAACGTCACCTTTGAAGCGCGGAATTAATACAGATCGATCGCAGCCACGTCACGTTTAGAGCGGGGAATTAATACAGATCGATCGCAGCCACGTCACGTTTAGAGCGGGGAATTAATACAGATCGATCGCAGCCACGTCACGTTTTGAGCGCGCGGAATTAATACCGATGGATCGCAGCCACGTCACTTTTAGAGCGCGGAATTGATACAGATCGATCGCAGCCACGTCACGTTTAGAGCAGGGAATTAATACAGATCGATCGCACCAACATCCTGTTGAGAGCGCGGAATTAATACAGATCGATCGCAGCCACGTCACGTTAAGACCGCGGAATTAATACCGATATCGATCGCAGCCACGTCACGTTTAGAGCGGGGAATTAATACAGATCGATCGCGGCAACGTCACCTTTTTAAAGCCCGGAATTAATACAGATCGATCGCAGCCACGTCACGTTTAGAGCGGGGAATTAATACCGATCGAACGCAGCCAAGTCACCTTTGAAGTGCGGCATTAATACCGATCGATCGCAGCCACGTCACGTTTAGAGCAGGGAATTAATACCGATGGATCGCAGCCACGTCACTTTTAGAGCGCGGAATTAATACAGATCGATCGCAGCCACGTCACGTTTAGAGCGGGGAATTAATACCGATCGATCGCAGCCACGTCACGTTTAGAGCGGGGAATTAATACAGATCGATCGCAGCCACGTCACGATCGCGAGATCGATCCAAGCCACGTCACGTTTAGAGCGGGGAATTAATACAGATCGATCGCAGCCACGTCACGTTTTAAGAGCGGGCAAATAATACATCGATCGATCGCAGCCACGTCACGTTTAGAGCGGGAATTAATACCGATCGATCGCAGCCACGTCACGTTTAGAACGCGGAATTAATAGATCGATCGATCGCAGCCACGTCACGTTTAGAGCGGGGAATTAATACAGATCGATCGCAGCCACGTCACGTTTAGAGCGGGGAATTAATACAGATCGATCGCAGCCACGTCAGGTTTAGAGCGGGGAATTAATACAGATCGATCGCAGGAACGTCCTGTTTACAGCGCGGAATTAATACAGATCGATCGCAGCCACGTCACGTATAGAGCGGGGAATTAATACAGATCGATCGCAGCCACGTCACGTATAGAGCGGGGAATTAATACAGATCGATCGCAGCCACGTCACGTTTACAGCGCGGAATTAATACCGATCGATCGCAGCCACGTCACCTTTACAACGCGGAATTAATACAGATCGATCGCAGCCACGTCACGTTTGAAGCGGGGAATTAATACAGATCGATCGCAGCCACGTCACGTTTAGAGCGGGGAATTAATACAGATCGATCGCAGCCACGTCACGTTTAGAGCGGGGAATTAATACAGATCGATCGCAGCCACGTCACGTTTAGAGCGGGGAATTAATACAGATCGATCGATCGCAGCCACGTCACGTTTAGAGCGCGGAATTAATACTGATCGATCGCAGCCACGTCACGTTTAGAGCGGGGAATTAATACAGATCGATCGCAGCCACGTCACGTTTGAAGCGCGGAATTAATACAGATCGATCGCAGCCACGTCACGTTTAGAGCGCCGAATTAATACAGATCGATCGCAGCCACGTCACGTTTGAAGCGCGGAATTAATACAGATCGATCGCAGCCACGTCACGTTTGAAGCGCGGAATTAATACAGATCGATCGCAGCCACGTCACGTTTAGAGCGCCGAATTAAGACCGATCGATCGCAGCCACGTCACGTTTAGAGCGGGGAATTAATACAGATCGATCGCAGCCACGTCACGTTTAGAGCGGGGAATTAATACAGATCGATCGCAGCCACGTCACCTTTTAAGCGCGGAATTAATACAGATCGATCGCAGCCACGTCACGTTTGAAGCGCGGAATTAATACAGATCGATCGCAGCCACGTCACGTTTGAAGCGCGGAATTAATACAGATCGATCGCAGCCACGTCACGTTTAGAGCGGGGAATTAATACAGATCGATCGCAGCCACGTCACGTTTAGAGCGCGGATTTAATACAGATCGATCGCGCGGATTAGCGCGAATTAATACAGCTCGATCGCAGCCACGTCCTTTTTTAAGCGCGGAATTAATACAGATCGATCGCAGCCACGTCACGTTTGAAGCGCGGAATTAATACAGATCGATCGCAGCCACGTCACGTTTGAAGCGGGGAATTAATAGATCGATCGCAGCCACGTCACTTTTAGAGCGGGAATTAATACAGATCGATCGCAGCCACGTCACGTTTAGAGCGCGCGGAATTAAGATCGATCGATCGATCGCAGCCACGTCACGTAGAAGCGGGGATTTAATACAGCATCGATCGTTTAGCCACGTCACGTTTGATCTAGCGGGGAATTAATACAGATCGATCGCAGCCACGTCACGTTTAGAGCGGGGAATTAATACAGATCGATCGCAGCCACGTCCTGTTTAGAGCGGGGAATTAATACCGAACGATCGCAGCCACGTCACGTTTGAAGCGGGGAATTAATGCAGATCGATCGCAGCCACGTCACGTATAGAGCGGGGAATTAATACAGATCGATCGCAGCCACGTCACGTTTAGAGCGCGGAATTAATACAGATCGATCGCAGCCACGTCCTGTTTACAGCGCGGAATTAATACCGAACGATCGCAGCCACGTCACCTTTACAACGCGGAATTAATACAGATCGATCGCAGCCACGTCACGTTTGAAGCGGGGAATTAATGCAGATCGATCGCAGCCACGTCCTGTTTACAGCGCGGAATTAATACAGATCGATCGCAGCCACGTCACGTATAGAGCGGGGAATTAATACAGATCGATCGCAGCCACGTCACGTATAGAGCGGGGAATTAATACAGATCGATCGCAGCCACGTCACGTATAGAGCGGGGAATTAATACAGATCGATCGCAGCCACGTCACGTTTGAAGCGGGGAATTAATGCAGATCGATCGCAGCCACGTCACGTATAGAGCGGGGAATTAATACAGATCGATCGCAGCCACGTCACGTTTAGAGCGGGGAATTAATACAGATCGATCGCAGCCACGTCACGTTTAGAGCGGGGAATTAATACAGATCGATCGCAGCCACGTCCTGTTTACAGCGCGGAATTAATACAGATCGATCGCAGCCACGTCACGTTTGAAGCGGGGAATTAATGCAGATCGATCGATCGCAGCCACGTCACGTATAGAGCGGGGAATTAATACAGATCGATCGCAGCCACGTCACGTTTACAGCGCGGAATTAATACCGATCGATCGCAGCCACGTCACGTTTTCAGCGGGGAATTAATACAGATCGATCGCAGCCACGTCACGTATAGAGCGGGGAATTAATACAGATCGATCGCAGCCACGTCACGTTTGAAGCGCGGAATTAATACAGATCGATCGCAGCCACGTCACGTTTGAAGCGGGGAATTAATACAGATCGATCGCAGCCACGTCACGTTTAGAGCGCGGAATTAATACTGATTGATCGCAGCCACGTCAGGTTTAGAGCGGGGAATTAATACAGATCGATCGCAGCCACGTCACGTATAGAGCGGGGAATTAATACAGATCGATCGCAGCCACGTCACGTTTTAAGCGCGGAATTAATACAGATCGATCGCAGCCACGTCACGTTTAGAGCGGGGAATTAATACAGATCGATCGCAGCCACGTCACGTTTAGAGCAGGGAATTAAAACAGATCGATCGCAGTCATATCACGTTTGAAGGACGTAATTAATACCGATCGATCGCAGCCACGTCACCTTTGAAGCGCGGAAATAATACAGATCGATCGCAGCCACGTCACGTTTGAAGCGGGGAATTAATGCAGATCGATCGCAGCCACGTCACCTTTAAAGCGCGGAATTAATACAGATCGATCGCAGGAACGTCCTGTTTACAGCGCGGAATTAATACAGATCGATCGCAGCCACGTCACGTATAGAGCGGGGAATTAATACAGATCGATCGCAGCCACGTCACGTTTACAGCGCGGAATTAATACAGATCGATCGCAGCCACGTCACGTCACGTTTGAAGCGCGGAATTAATACAGATCGATCGCAGCCACGTCACGTTTTGAGCGGGGAATTAATACAGATCGATCGCAGCCACGTCACGTTTAGAGCGTCGAATTAATACCGATCGATCGCAGCCACGTCACGTTTATAGCGGGGAATTAATACCGATCGATCGCAGCCACGTCACGTTTGGAGCGCGGAATTAATACAGATCGATCGCAGCCACGTCACGTTTAGAGCGGGGAATTAATACAGATCGATCGCAGCCACGTCACGTTTAGAGCGCGGAATTAATACCGAACGATCGCAGCCACGTCACGTTTGAAGCGCGGAATTAATACAGATCGATCGCAGCCACGTCACGTTTGAAGCGGGGAATTAATGCAGATCGATCGCAGCCACGTCACGTTTGAAGCGCGGAATTAATACAGATCGATCGCAGCCACGTCACGTTTAGAGCGGG
>JAMWET010004292.1:0-45000 GCA_024036415.1 Prochilodus magdalenae
ACCACCCTCTGTTTTAGGAACACGTTCCACTAAGCCGTACACAGACACCGTGCTCAGACACAGCTGGTTCGGTTTGTCAGCCAATTATGCAGCTTCTTCATCAGCTGAATTAATACGCCACAGCTGGGAGAACTTGGGGAAACTGACCCTGAGGGGCTGCGACTTTAGCGCAAGGTCTCTGAGGCTGCTATTTTCCTGGCTGGGTGTGTGTATTTATGATATCGTTTGTTGGAAGGGTAATGGAAGTCTGATTGCGGTGGCACGGGGTTATGGTGTAATTATAATGCTGCTGGTTGCGGCTTTAATGGCAAATGGCATGTGTTGCGAAGCCATTATGGGGGACACTATGAAATGTCATGCAGCATAAATGAGATCTGAATAAGAATGAGGAGCGGCGTCGGAGCCGATAGACGCGATGAGCCTTCTCCATTAGGCGTAGCTGTGTCTCCTTGGGTTCAGTGGGCTCTCAGTGAAGATCGCACCGATCAGTCACAGGTCAGCAGCGCGGTGTGTGTAGGTTGAATTCACTCAAACGGTTGAAGTCTCCCCGGTATGGAGTTCCAGAGGGGAATGCCGTCGTAGCTGAGGAAGAGAGGAGATGTGATCCAGCCTGCTGTGGGAGGAGAGATACAGCTGACTGTATAGATTATAATCTATATAATCCTCCCTTTCTCCCTCCTTATCTCTCTCTCTTCCTCCCTCTCTCTCTCTCTTCCTCCCTCTCTCTCTTTCTCCCTCTCCCTTCTTCCCTTTCTCCCTCCCTATCTCTCTCTCTTCCTCTTTCTCTCTTTCTCTCTCTCTCTCTCTCTCTCTCTCTCCCTTCCTCCCTTTCTCCCTCCCTATCTCCCTCTCTCTCTCTCTCGTCTCCCCCCCTCTCTTTCTCCCTCTCCCTTCCTCCCTTTCTCCCTCCCTCTTTCTCCCTCTCCCTTCCTCCCTTTCTCCCTCCCTCTCTCTCTCTTTCTCCCTCTCCACCTCTCTCTCTCTTTCTCCCTCTCCTCCCTCTCTCTCTTTCTCCCTCTCCCTTCTTCCCTTTCTCCCTCCCTATCTCCCTCCCTCTCTCTCTCTCTCTCTCTCTCGTCTCCCCCCCTCTCTTTCTCCCTCTCCCTTCCTCACTTTCTCCCTCCCTCTCTCTCTCTCTCTTTCTCCCTCTCCCTTTCTCTCTCTCTCTCTCTCTCTCTCTCTCTCTCTCTCTCTCTCTCTCTCTCTCTCTCTCTCCTTCTCTCGCTCTCTCTCCCTTCCTCCCTTTCTTTCTACCTCCCTTCCTCCCTCTCTCTCTCTCTCTCTCTCTCTCTCCTTCTCTCGCTCTCTCTCCCTTCCTCCCTTTCTTTCTACCTCCCTTCCTCCCTCTCTCTCTCTCTCTCTCTCTCTCTCTCTGTCTCTCTGTCTCTCTCTCTCTCTCTCTCTCTCTCTCTCTCTCTCTATTTCTTGATGTTTCTCTCTTTCTCTCCTGGTCAGGCTCAGCACAGAGCTAAGTATAAATTAGCAGGATTGGCTAATGAAGATGATGAATGGCAGGGTTGTAATCCGGCAGCCCTATCATGTAATCACCAAGGCTTTCTTTGGCTGCAGCCGTGTAAGCTCGGCTCAGCCGGAATATAAATTCCTTCTGCTCCATTAAAGGCCTGTTTAGCTTTCCTGGCTGATTATTAGCTGCACTTTCAGGATACATCCAGATACGTATCGTGCCATTCTGTTGAAGGTGACCAGGATCAATAACTGATGATAAATTTAGACTGATATGATCAATATTTATTGAGCTACACATACAGAAGTCTGTCTCTCAGTATGGCTTTGGGCCGCCGTGTTTGCTAACCCAACACGCCAGACGTCTCGGTATGGAGCTGTAGAGGTTCCTAATGGAGTCCTGTGATAATCCATCCCATGCAGCTTGAACATCCTCACACAGCTACTGCAGATGGTGCGGTAGGGGTGGAGGTGGAGGGACACCAGGTCTTCTGGAGGTGTGACACCGAACCGTTCATCTTGGTGCTGACCACGGTGCCTCCACACACGGATTCGTTGGGTGTCTCCACCAAGACTAAAGCGGGACTCGTCACTGAAGATGACCCGCTGCCATTCTGAGTCCCTCCATGACAGTCTGGTACGACACCACTGCAGTCTTTGGTGACGGTGACGTGGTGTTAAGGACAGTCGTGGTAACGGTCTGTGTGCATGTAGTCCTGCGTGGTGCAGCCGTCTGCCGATGGTGCTGCACTAACAGGATGACTCATGGAGGACACCACTGCTTGCTGGATGTCTGTAGTGGTGGCTGATGGGTCAGGTACAGACGTCAGTAGTATGCATGCCTCACAGTGATGCGTGTGTAGGCCCCTGGGAATGAATGATGTAGTGTTTTGAGACTATAACAGAAGTTGTCTGGTTGGTGAAAGATATGCTGGTCTGTTCATTAGTACCTATGCTTCTACATTACCTATAAAAAATAAAGCTACACCCGAACTGAGGTCTGCTCCGCTGATCTTGGGTCTGTGGGTTTCAGGGTGAAGGGATGTGTGATTGTATTGACGGTGGGTAGATATGGCTGAAATCCTCTTTACTGACAGACATATAGGGGTCAGCTAGGGTTAATGCACAGATGTAGCAAGAGCCAGGGAGAGAAAGAACTGAACTCCTGCTCACTGGAGCCAACACAAGGGTCTGAAAATATTAGGTACAGAGTATTACAGTCAGACGTGTTCAGTACTGTACATGCACTGCAATGGAGCGGGTGATATACGAGGCTCGTGTACTAGGTAAATAGTAATGATATGTTAACAAGGCTGTGGCCAGGCCATAGTCCGATTAGGGCTGGGGTCAAGATGCACTTACACAATATTGACAGAAGTATTCGCTCGTCCGCCTTCACCGCATATAAACTTGAGTGACATCCCATTCTTAATCCATAAGGTTTAATATGATGTGTGTCCTCCCTCTTTACAGCCATAACAGCTCCAGCTCTTCTGGGAAGGCTTTCCACAAGGTTAGGAATGTGTGTATGGGAATTTCTGACCATTCTTCCAGAAGCTCATGTGTGAGGTCAGACACTGATGTTGGACGAGAAGGCCTGGCTCTCAGTCTCCACTCTAATTCATCCCAGAGGTGTTCTATCGGGTGGAGGTCAGGACTCTGTGCAGGCCAGTCCAGTTCCTCCACACCAGACTCGCTCCTCCGTGTCTTTATGGAGCTTGCTCTGTGCACTGGTGTGCGGTCATGTTGGAATAGGAAGGGTCCGTCCCCAAACTGTCCCCACAAAGTTGGGAGCATGGAATGGTCCAGAGTCTGTTGGTCTGCTGAAGCATTAGCAGTTCCTCTCACTGGAACTAAGGGGCGGAGCCCAACTCCTAAACCACCCCCCCACACCATAATCCCCCCTCCACCAAACTTTACACTCGGCACAGTGCAGTCAGACCAGTACTGTTCTCCTGGTACCGCCAAACCCAGTCGGAGAAGCGTGATTGGTCACTCCAGAGAACACGTCTCCACTGCTCTAGAGTCCAGGGGCGGAGCTTTACACCACTGCGTTCCACACTCTGCGTTCCACACTCTGCACTGCGCTTGGTGATGTAGGGCTGGGATGCAGCTGCTCGCCATGGAAACCCATTCCATGAAGCTCTACACACTGTTCCTGAGCTGATCTGAAGGACACATGAAGTTTGGAGGTCTGTAGTGATGGACTCTGGAGAAAGTTGGTGACCTCTGTGAACTCTTTATGAAGGCATGTATAAGCCCTCTGCATCCCCGGTCCGCGTCCCTGCTCCGCTTTGCAGCCAGTGTCTCTTGCGCTCTCTCTTTCATTATAACCCGATTCTCTACCCGTCTGTGGAAGCCCATAGAGGCCGTACACCAGGCAATTACAAAGATGAAGAAGAATTGATCATGCGGTTCGGATCGGGCGTCCGAGTGACAGTCAGCCTCCACCAATCCCCTCTCTTTGGATTTGCCACTGCTTGTGATTTTACACCGGTGGGGATTAAGGCCAGTTTCTGGGTCTCCTACATGTCTGCCATGCCTCAGTTCTGATTAACTCTGTCCTAGGCCTGAGGCATGTCCGACTCACGTGGATTCCGGTCACGTGGTCTCTTGGCTGGCAGCGTGAGAGCTGCTGTCTGGAAAACGTTGGCTGACAGGCAGTCCCAGATCATGCCTGAGTAGCTCTTGGACTCCAGCACCAGAGAATACCTGTTAATAATGTGATCATTAGGACAGAAACGAAACCGCTGGTCATGTTGTGACTCACTGGCCAATCAATTAGCGCTAATTGCTATAATGCCATTATTCACAGGGGGGACAGGGTAGCAAGCACTGTTTGCCCTCGCTGTAAATGGCTTATTCAATAATTCATAACTGCTTATGCCGCACCGTTTTACGGCACCACAACGATTCTATTTCTCCTGGTAGGAGGAAATAACAGCCACTACGCCAATACCACACCGAGAGACCATCACTCACCCGGTACAGTTAGGATCAGACCACTAACGCCGCTAACCTGATACCACACCGAGAGACCATCACTCACCCAGTACAGTGAGGATCAGACCACTAACACCACTAACCTGATACCACACCGAGAGACCACCACTCACCCAGTACAGTGAGGATCAGACCACTAACACCACTGACCTGATACCACACCGAGAGACTATCACTCACCCAGTACAGTGAGGATCAGACCACTAACACCACTAACCTGATACCACACCGAGAGACCATCACTCATCCAGTACAGTGAGGATCAGACCACTAACACCACTAACCTGATACCACACCGAGAGACCATCACTCACCAATACAGTGAGGATCAGACCACTAACACCACTAACCTGATACCACACCGAGAGACCATCACTCACCCAGTACAGTGAGGATCAGACCACTAACATCACTAACCTGATACCACACTGAGACCATTACTCACCCAGTACAGTGAGGATCAGACCGCTAACACCACTAACCCGATACCACACCGAGACCTTCACTCACCCAGTACAGTGAGGATCAGACCACTAACACCACTAACCTGATACCACACCAAGACCTTCACTCACCCAGTACAGTGAGGATCAGACCGCTAACACCACTAACCTAATACCACACCGAGAGACCATCACTCACCCAGTACAGTGAGGATCAGACCGCTAACACCACTAACCCGATACCACACCGAGAGACCACCACTCACCCAGTACAGTGAGGATCAGACCACTAACACCACTAACCTGATACCACACCAAGACCTTCACTCACCCAGTACAGTGAGGATCAGACCGCTAACACCACTAACCTGATACCACACCGAGACCATCACTCACCCAGTACAGTGAGGATCAGACCACTAACACCACTAACCTGATACCACACCGAGAGACCATCACTCACCCAGTACAGTGAGGATCAGACCACTAACATCACTAACCTGATACCACACTGAGACCATTACTCACCCAGTACAGTGAGGATCAGACCGCTAACACCACTAACCCGATACCACACCGAGACCTTCACTCACCCAGTACAGTGAGGATCAGACCACTAACACCACTAACCTGATACCACACCAAGACCTTCACTCACCCAGTACAGTGAGGATCAGACCGCTAACACCACTAACCTAATACCACACCGAGAGACCATCACTCACCCAGTACAGTGAGGATCAGACCGCTAACACCACTAACCCGATACCACACCGAGAGACCACCACTCACCCAGTACAGTGAGGATCAGACCACTAACACCACTAACCTGATACCACACCAAGACCTTCACTCACCCAGTACAGTGAGGATCAGACCGCTAACACCACTAACCTAATACCACACCGAGAGACCATCACTCACCCAGTACAGTGAGGATCAGACCACTAACACCACTAACCTGATACCACACCGAGAGACTATCACTCACCCAGTACAGTGAGGATCAGACCACTAACACCACTAACCTGATACCACACCGAGAGACCGTCACTCACCAATACAGTGAGGATCAGACCACTAACACCACTAACCTGATACCACACCGAGACCATCACTCACCCAGTACAGTGAGGATCAGACCACTAACACCACTAACCTGATACCACACCGAGAGACCATCACTCACCCAGTACAGTGAGGATCAGACCACTAACACCACTAACCTGATACCACACCGAGAGACCGTCACTCACCCAGTACAGTGAGGATCAGACCACTAACACCGCTAACCTGATACCACACCGAGAGACCGTCACTCACCAATACAGTGAGGATCAGACCACTAACACCACTAACCTGATACCACACCGAGAGACCGCCACTCACCCAGTACAGTGAGGATCAGACCACTAACACCACTAACCTGATACCACACTGAGACCATCACTCACCCAGTACAGTGAGGATCAGACCACTAACACCGCTAACCTGATACCACACCGAGAGACCGTCACTCACCCAGTACAGTGAGGATCAGACCACTAACACCACTAACCTGATACCACACTGAGACCATCACTCACCCAGTACAGTGAGGATCAGACCACTAACACCACTAACCTGATACCACACCGAGAGACCATCACTCACCCGGTACAGTGAGGATCAGACCACTAACACCACTAACCTGATACCACACTGAGAGACCATCACTCACCCGGTACAGTGAGGATCAGACCACTAACACCACTAACCTGATACCACACTGAGAGACCATCACTCACCCAGTACAGTGAGGATCAGACCACTAACACCAATAACCTGATACCACACAGAGACCATCACTCACCCAGTACAGTGAGGATCAGACCACTAACACCACTAACCTGATACCACACCGAGACCATCACTCACCCAGTACAGTGAGGATCAGACCACTAACACCACTAACCTGATACCACACCGAGACCATCACTCACCCAGTACAGTGAGGATCAGACCACTAACACCAATAACCTGATACCACACCGAGACTATCACTCACACAGTACAGTGAGGATCAGACCACTAACACCACTAACCTGATACCACACTGAGAGACCGCCACTCACCCAGTACAGTGAGGATCAGACCACTAACACCACTAAACTGATACCACACAGAGACCATCACTCACTCAGTACAGCGAGGATCAGACCACTAACACCACTAACCTGATACCACACCGAGAGACCACCACTCACCCAGTACAGTGAGGATCAGACCACTAACACCACTAACCTGATACCACACTGACCTGATACCTCAGCGGATCAGACACCCAAACCTCTTTTTGCGGTAGCAGCCGGTTAGAAAAGGCTAGCAGTCAGCATTAGCTGGCACACTAACACAGCTTGGCCCTGATTCACCTTCTGTTTGATCTACGGTGCTGACAGATTCACGACAGGCCTCGTGCTTTAGGGAAATCACAGACGTGTTTGCTTACCTCCCTCTCCAGGCTGTCCGGCTCTCCTGCCCAGTCTGCTGGAGTTTCTATTACGTTTCTGCGAGGGGTCTGGCCATGATAAATCCGCCCAGGGGGCGAATCTGGGACCTGCTGCTCAGTATTTCACATGCACTCATTTCTCACCTGCTCGCCCAGAGACTGGCAGTCAGCTCCAGACGTATAAATACACATTGATTACTGAAAGGCCATTGGGGTGGAAACCGCAATAAAGCCTGTAATGGAATCAGTCTGTATTGTCTGCACACATGGGGGAGATGGCATTCTGATATGTGTGAAGTTCTCCGAGGTCTTTTTAACAGCAGTCAGGGGTCAGTTGAGATCGATCAGTCTAGGCTCGTGCCGGAGTAGGTCATGGATGACAATGCAAGACGGAAACCCGTTTTCGTTGTTCCCGTTTGTAATCAGATGTCTTGTTGTAGTCATTATCGTGAAGGCATAAAGAGCTGGGGTCCTCTTGGGTTCCTCTCCCTCTTCTCCATCGTAGTTCTGGGCTTTGAATCTTGGGCTCCGCACCATTCCTCAAACTCTGAAGAATCCTCCTCGCACCAATTTGGGCCCGCTGGACTTTCCCATCACTGTGGGTGTGCATGAAGTCCATGAAGGGCTGAGAATGGTCACCAAGCCATAAAACATAGTGAGCACCGGTCAAAGACAGGTTTAGGTGGACCAGTGGACCCAAGCCACGCCATGAGAACACACCAGACACCAGTATGGATCCATCACCAGGCTGCACAGTTCCTTATTTACAACTGTGGTCCATGGCTTCATGGGGTCTGCACCTCATACCACAGACCCCACCATCAGCTTGAAACAAGTGGTGCCGTGACCCATCGGACCATGTCACATGCTCCCAGTCTTCTAGGGTGAGATGGCGTATCCGGTGTCATGGTGTTAACACAGGCACTCTGGTGGCACTCTGAGTTGCTTGTCTGTTCACACAGGCGGTTCTAGGCGAACACTGCCAATTACGATCATTAAGCAGCCGTGGCTGTCCACTGCGCTGTCCGCTGTGAAAGGTAATGTCTGCTATGGCGTATTCCTGGTACACATGACACTTGGATTAAGGCACAGCTTAGAATGGAATGGAAACGAGAATGGAATGTCCCATCCGCCTGGATCCACTATCATGCCTTGTTCATACTCGGATAAGTCACGTCATGGGCACCCTGGCCAGTGTGCCACCTCACACACAAGATAACACCTCACAACTTATACAGGTGCGGATGTTCCCAAGCCTGCCTCCGAAGGTAACACCATACTGAAGTTCCATACTGCTGTCCCATGACATTTGGTATGTCTGTGTATTTTGTGAGGATGCTGCAGGCCAGCACGAGACCCCTCGGCCAAAGGACCCCTTGAGTTCCTTGTTGAGGCTATTCCACTGTTTTCACGGGAGCTGTTTGTAGCTCTGGATTCGTTAGGACTATGACTGCTGTCTCGACATTGTGGGACGTTTGGAAATGTGCAAGGTGTGTGAAATTCCGGGCCCCCTTATTTGAACCCTGCGTACAATGAGTAATCCATCCGACTGAAGTTGTTCTGGTGCTGTCTTCTGTGGTCGAATGTGGTCTGCGTTGTCCTCCTGCCGAGCTGAAGCTATTTAAAACCTGTTTGCTGGAGTGTTGTTGTGTCTGGCTCTTTGGGTGGCGTGTTTGTTTTGGTGGGAATAGGGCGGTTTCCCATATGGACGTCTGAGTTGGGGTGCCACGAATGTGCCAACTCCAGCATGCTCTGACTCCCAGCAGGACGGATGCTATTTCAGCCGTGCTGGTATGTATGTGGGTGTTTCTATGCACCCCTCCAAAAGTGAGCTGCTACTGAGGCATCTGATCCGCTGGTGGACCTGGCAGTGGACCAGCCTGCAGGAGGATGGCAGGCTGTCAGGAAACGGATGAGGGATGAGAGAAGTTTCCTTGTTTTTTTTTTTTTTCCCTGCAGCATTTCTCACGCTCCCTCCTCTCCTCACTTCCTCTCACTCTCCACCGAGACACAGTTTCTGACGCTGCATGAATGAGAATCCTGGGTTTTGATTATTCTAATGTTTGCGGTGTTAGTCGCACATGCAGGTAGAGGAAGCACTAATGAAACGCTGAGGTGTAAGAAGCCTTCAGACCATTTCATTTGTGTCATTTAGAAACACTTATCATCTAAATACAGCTGGATGAATAGCTGCACCCACCAGGATCAACCGCCGGGAATGGAACTTGGTGGGTAGGTTTTGACGGGCCTTATCTCTGTACCTGACTGACCCAACAGCCACCATTACAGACCTCCAGCGAGCAGTGGTGTCCTCCATGAGTCATCCTGTTAGTGCAGCACCATTGGCAGACGGCTGCACCACGCAGGACTACATGCACACAGACCGTTACCACGACTGTCCTTAACACCACGTCACCGTCACCAAAGACTGCAGTGGTGCTGTACCAGACTGTCATGGAGTGACTCAGAATGGCAGCGGGTCATCTTCAGTGACGAGTCCCGCTTTAGTCTTGGTGGAGACGCCCAACGAATCCGTGTGTGGAGGCACCGTGGTCAGCACCGAGATGAACGGTTTGTCGTCACACATCCAGAAGACCTGGTGTCACTCCACCTCCACCCCTACCGCACCATCTGCAGGAACTGTGTGAGGATGTTCAAGCTGCATGGGATGGATTATTACAGGACACCATTAGGAACCTCTACAGCTCCATACCGAGACCCACACCAGCATCACACACACTAAAACACCACCACCACGTCAAGGTCACTGCAGTGCTGAGAATGACCCACTTCCCACATCATTCCTGCTCTGTGGTGGTCCTGTGGGGGTCCTGACCATTGAAGAACAGGGTAATACAGTATACAGAGAAACAGATGGACTACAGTCTGGACCTGTACACCTACAGAGTGTCCTGTATGGTCAGTGGAGCTGATACAATATATATAGAGTCATAATGTTATGTCTGGTCTGTGTGGATGTTGGACACCAAGTGCCATAAGGGTGATGGAAAAGCGCAATTCACTTTTCCCATAGAGGAGAAACCAGCTCATCCGGATGCGGACGATGACTAACAAAATGAAGCCACTTCCTGAGAGATCACTCAGGTTCCACTCCTATCAGTTTTCCTAAATGCTCATTGACAGCTTTGGAACGCTCAAGCCACACCAAGCTCTGCGCCTCCCGACTGCAAAACAGCCCACTTTATAGAGCGTAATATCTCCAGCGCCGTAATGAAAATTAAACTCCGCATGTCCTCGGCTTGTATTACAGCCTCTCCAATCTCACCAGCCGCTCGGCGTAAGAGGCTATAATGCAGCCGAGCCCAGGGAAGTGAAGTGCTTCCTCTCCTGGACCTGCTTTATGTGTCTGATCCTGATTCCTCACAGACACTGGGAAGCGTGAGCGGATAACTCAGGTTTATTTCCCCCGTCTGCTGTGCCACCGAGTTTGATTACGTTGTTAGTGTATAGAGGAGGGTGGTATGGTGTGGGGGGACTGGGGGAGGGTGGTATAGTGTTGGGGGCACCGGTGCGGGTGGCTCAGTTGACTAAATTGCTAGAGTGAGGTGTTCTGAAACACATACGTCGCAACAGGAGTTAATTATGTGTAGCTACAGCGCTTGTGCTGCTCAGGAACGCACATCTCTGGGGTCGCCGCGATTGCCACGCGGTTGCGAAAGGTAGTGGTATGCATGACAGATTCATTAAGCTCAATCTCCAGTAACAAGCCATTCTTAATGAATGTTGCATGAATTACACTCTCCGCTGCACCTCCGCTCAGCCTGGAGGAACGTAGGTCTGCCTGGGATAAAACCAGAGCAGAGAAAGAGAATCATTTCAGTAAAGAGAGTTCAGAGCGGCTAATGATGCAACAAGTCATTACCTCTCACTTCATCATAATTGCCGTTGCTTATGACTATTAATTAAAGGAGCACAGTGTGGCAGCACGAAGAACGTTCTGGCTGGGATTGGGTGGCGGGTACGAGCCAAAGGCTGGTAGATTGACGTGACCTCCAGGGTTCTATTGTCTTGACGCAATAGTTCTGCAGAACTAGGAAAGAATGGAGCCCGGAATCTTATATCGGAGCTCTTTAAACATGGGCAGCTCCTTCCAGGCAATAAAGCAGGGCTGTAGAGTATGGTTGGGCGGGGTGGCGGTAATGGTGCAGTATGTAAAACGTGATAATAAGCTCTCCAGACAAAATACGAGTCCCCTCTGTGATGCTCTGGGGGTGCGCTAATAAGGTGGAAATGGGTTCCTCGGTTGAGGTGGCGGTAAATCTGAACCACAGTGGCTACCATGAGCTGCTGGACAACCAGGCTTCCCCTATAGCTCATCATCATCTTACCGAGGAGCACAACATTCCTATCCCTGTATTCCAAGATGGTGCAGCCGTCTGCCAGTGGTGCTCCTGGAGGACATCACTGCTCGCTGGATGTCTGTAATGGTTGGGTCAGTCCTTGCTTGCGTGGTAGAGTTCATGTGTGGTGCAGACCCCATGAAGCTATGGACCCCAGTGGTCAACAAGGCACTGTGCAGGCTAGTGGTGGTTCCATACTGGTGTGGGGTGTGTTCTCAGGATATGGGTTGGGTCCACTGGTACACCTAGGCACGTCATTGACCGGTGCCTGCTACGGTTCACTGCTTGGTAACCGTTTGAAGAACTTCATGGACGTCATGTGTCATCGGGCTAAGGTTGTCCAGAGCTGGTTCGTGGAGCTTTCTGATGAATGGTGTGGGCTGCACATTGAGCCCATTCCGCTCTCGTGTCTCATTCAGTAATCCTCGTCTCCTTGCCTTGAGCACACTGGCCAGCGTTCAGCCTCACTCACAAGGTTACACCTCACCGGTTACACAGGCGTGGGTGTTCCCATGACTTCCCCTGAGGTAACACCACATCATCCTCAGTTTACATACTGATATCACATGACTCTTGGTGTGTCAGTTTTGCTATAGGAGAAACGGTGTAAGGGTAACCCCTCCACAGCTTGTGACGACCAATCAGACGGTGCCGTCAGAACTAACTGTGCTGTAAATTAGGACAACCCTCATCATGGCTGAAACGTCAGGCTGAGAAACAGTTTAGTTTAGCTCCGGATGGTTGGAGCGCGTCAGGCTGTAATTGGTGATGGTATTTTGCCGGTGAGGTTTTGGCCCCGTGGTCAGGAAGCTACTGAAGGTTGGCCCAAATGAAGACACATGGACCACTTAAAGAAGCCCACCCATTGCGCGCTGCAGGCTTCGCTATTGTGTTTAGGGGCTACAGGGACGTTCATCTATTCCGAGAGGAATTAGTGTCAAAAAGCCAAGGGCCTGCGAAGCCTTGATGAAAGACGGTAGCGCAGTCTGATGGCAGACGAGCAAAATTAGCTATACTTCACCAGGAACATACAAGCAAAAGTCGCTGTGCTCTTATCCAGCCTTTCATCTTCCTCGTGCTGAAAGCACTGCAGCGGAAGATTGTTGTTTACTCTGATTGATGAAAGAAAGATGTGTTAGGAGCAGTTCATGGCTAATTCCGCCTATAGAGAATGCTCAGAGCTGGAGAGGACGGGGTAGGAAATCTGTATTGAGGTATATGCTACTGCTCACTGGCTGCTTTACTCGTCCTGTTAATGGCATTTATTAATTATTAATTAATGATTCATTTATTTTTTAGGTGGTAGTAGCTTCAGGCTCCTGCAGGTGGCGCTGCTGCACGAGGATGATGGAGCTATAAATCCCTGTGGGGTGTAAGTAACGGGATCCATAGATGGGGAAGAGGTGCTACAGTGCAGGGAATGTCTCGGTCCATGTGTGGAAAATGGCTCCAGAGCAGATGTTAATGATTGGCTAAAAGGAGGGCCTGCATGTGGGCGTGGCCAAAGACCATAGTGTGAAGGAAGTAGCTGAATCTGCAGGTGTATGGAAGCGTACGGTCATACGGGTCTACCAGCAGTGGCTAAAATCCCAGTCTACAGGGAATTCTCCTCGGAACTGTGCCAGGGAAGGCAACCTGTGGCCCCCTCACATACAGCTCTGGAAATAAATCAGAGCCCACTCCAGTTTCTTCTACAATCATCATCTACACATGTACAGCAGGTTCTCAGTGAGGAACCGAAGGTTGGGTTCTAGCTTCACTGGCAGATACAGTGAGCGTCTGGTTCATAAGAACAAGGTCCAGCAGCAAACACACAGGACAACACAGCTACAGACTGGCAGAGGGCCAAACCCCCTCTCTACTGACCGTGATGAGCGCCCCCTCATTCCAATGTCCCTTACCCACCGTAAGATGACCTCGAGTGACCTACAGAGAGACTGGCGAGCGGTGGCTGGGGTGAACTGCACAGCGAGCATGGTTCTAAAAACAGGCTTCTGGAGGTCATTAGTGATTTTCTAAATACACAGATCCAATACAATATCTGATCTGGAGTTTGGGAGACATGGTTCCAGTAGTGTAGAGAATCAAACAGAACCAACACAAACCCAGAGCCTGTACACCTAGAGAACCTGATCAGCTACAGGTGGGCTCTTACATGTTTCCAGAGCTGTGTACACAGAGTCACGAGAATGCTCCACTCAGTGATGCCACAGCCACGCACTCCACGTCAGCCAGTCACATTTCACATTCGCGGTCATCATCCCTGGAGTTCTAACAGCCATCACCTGTTCCATGTCACCCTGTCTGTGACTCTCCTTTTGAACGACTTTTGTCGTTTGGTTTCGCCCTTTCTGCCTTTTCCCGGCCGGGTTTCCTGTGGTTTCGTTTTTTCTACACAAC
Source organism: Prochilodus magdalenae (assembly GCA_024036415.1). Lineage (NCBI taxonomy): Eukaryota > Metazoa > Chordata > Actinopteri > Characiformes > Prochilodontidae > Prochilodus > Prochilodus magdalenae. Next base: position 14,160 of record JAMWET010004292.1, read on the forward strand.
CTCACCAATAAAACTAGTTGGCCTTTTAACTTGTGTTTATATGTGCACATGGGACTCTGGAGAAACACAGCTGTATAGTCTGATTGACAAAATTCGCTTTGACTTTTTGATAATACTGAAGACTTTGTGCTAGAATCGATTCCTAAAATGAAACGCCAGGATCTGAAGTATCGACATTCAGGTATCGATCCACCCATCCCTTCTTGCCAGTTATCTGAAACAGGAATAGTGGAGTCATTTTAACACAGCTGTGATGGACTGATGGCCTCTCCAGGGTGGTTTCTGCCTTCCGCCCAAGAAGTGCTGGGATAGGCCACAGCCCGCCCACCAACCCAAAAGCATAACGTCGCTGTCCAAAGAAAAACAGGTATCTCCAAAATAGCAACTTTACAGGAGAGGCCAAAAACCTCATTTCATTTGAATGGGAGTCAATGGAACCAGACGTCTTTCAAAACAGTTTTGGGCCATTTCTGTTGGCCCATTCTTTGTGAACTTTCCACACAGTGTAAACAATAGCCCATGTGATCAAATGAGGCATAAAAGTAAAAATCAACAAAAATGGAGATACATGTTTTTCTTTGGACAGCAACGATAAGCAGCTTAGATAGATAGATAGATAGATAGATGGGTGGATGGGTAGATAGATGGGTGGATGGGTGGATAGATATGGTGGATGGATGGATAAATATGGTGGATGGGTGGATGGATAGATATGGTGGATGGATGGATGGATAGATATGGTGGATGGATGGATGGATGAAGTGTAAACAGTGATCCCAGTCTTTTGAACAGTAGATGAAAAACACAGACCACACCTGTAAACTGTAAGTGTAGGCCTCTCTTTCGACTCAGTTGTGGATTTTCCGGAATGCCGTCGCTGCCTAGCTGCTGTAATATGATATTCCATGATAGTGTGGACCAGCTCTTACTGAATTGGGACTTTTCCTTCTGGCCTTTTCACACAGTTTTGACTAAATTGAACAAACAGCCCCATTAATTTCCCATTATCCAATAGAAGGACATGACAGATGTAAATAGCAGATGGACTTTTATGGATCCTTCATGTGCTGTCATCCTTTCATCTTTCAATTTAAGCTTTCCGTACAGCATAATTGATAGAGCTGTAATTACGTGCCATTCCATTTTCTGAGTTCGGTGATTTTTTTTTTTTGGCATCCATTTAAACCTTTTAGTATGCTAAACGCCTTTAGTGAGAAATATGCTGCACTGTGGCCGTAATGTATTGGTTTGGGTAGCAGAGTGAATTGTTTTGAATGACTCTGGGCAGAGGCACGTCGGCAGCGAGCGCTGCTTGCAAATGAGGCGAAAGAAACGATGTCTGTTATGGAAATGTATTGACAAATTACACGCTAAGAAGACCTGCTGTTTCCTTCCGTGCCTCGAACGTACACGGCGTGAACGTGTTTGCTTGATGAAGTCGGGTAATGTATACCGCGGTGGTTATGTCTGAATACCCTGTGATCTACAGGTCTGTTCCAGCATGTCATGTTGGTAACGCTTTACTGTAGGGTGCTGGTCACAAAGCTACAAGGTGCCTACATAAGCTCGTCATGACAACTGACATAACCTTACATAAATGTTTACAACATTCAAACAGGCATCATCTGTCATAAAAGCTACTTTAACTCATTATGATTATGACTAGCAAATGTAGCCTTTATAGCAAATGACATCAGTTGGAATAAGCATTAATAAACACTTATGTTGGGTCTTATGTCAGTTGTTATGACAAGCCTAGTGACCATACATACCATGATTACGTTTGCTTAATGAAAAACAAAGGTAATGTATACCACGATGGCTAATACCTACATAAGCTTGTCATAACATGACTGACATTAACCTACATTAATGCTTATAACTGCCTATTCCAACAGACATCATCTGTCACTAAAGCTAACTTTAAAGCTAAAAATACACCTTTATAAACATAGTGTAGGGTTTTATGTCAGTTGTCATGACAAGTTTATGTAGATGTCATGCAGCCTTATGAATGAACACACCATGATTGTGTTTGCTTGATGAGACAGGTAGTGTATACCATGGTGGCTGTTTGCCTTCAGTGAGTGAATATACTGTAATCTATATGGTTATTCCTGTGTATATTATTAATGTATAATATCAGTATTATATCACTTTTTAATGCAGCCTGTCATGACAACTGACATTACCCTGCATATATGTTTATAACATTCAAACAGCCATCGTCTGTCATAAAAGATGTTTTAGCTAACTTTGATGAAAACTGGCAAATGACATCAATTGGAATAAGCATTAATAAACACTTATGTAGGGTTTTATGTCAGTTGTCATGGCAAGCTTATGCAGGTGTAATGAACACCATGTGATTGTGTTCACTTGATAAAAGACAGCCATGTGTGGTTTATTTATGTGTATTTATTATCTAACTTGTTAATGTAGGGTGCTGTTTATAAGGCTACAGGACACCTACATAAGCTTGTTAAGATGACTGACATTAGCCGACATTAGTGCTTATAAATGATTATCCCAGCAGGCATCATCTGTCGTAAAAGCTACTTTACATAATGCTGATTAAAACAAATGTAATGTGTACGGTGCTGTTCATAAGGCTACAAAAAAACTACATAAGCTTGTTATGACGACTGACATTAGCCTACATTAATGCATATGAATGCTTATCCCAACAGGCCTCATCTGTCATAAAAGCTATTTTACATTATGCTCATTAAAACAAATGTAATCTGTAAGGTGCTGTTCATAAGGCTATGAGACACCTACGTAAGCTTGTTATAACGACTGACATTAGCCTACATTAATGCTTATAAATGCTTATCCCAACAGGCCTCATCTGTCATAAAAGCTACTTTAGGTAAGGCGGATCGAAACAAATGTATATGGCATATGTAACCTTTTATAGCAAATTATGTCTTTTGGAATAGGCATTAATAAACATTTACGTAGGGTGTTATGTAGCCCTATGAACAGCCCTACAGTAAGGTGTGACCGTAATATCTTTTGGCTAAACTTTATGAATCCTGTTTTGTCAGAGCACTCAGCCGGATGATTTAGAGCACTGACGTTTTAATGCACAGCTGGTGTAATTTTGATCTACAGCAGGCAATATAAACCCACCTCCCCCATTCACTGGGCTCATCGGGTGGCTCTAAATAAGCCTATCTTTGAATATGTTTCCAACAGTCAAAGTTAATTTCTCTCATGCTTTAGTTTTATTTTTCCTGACATCTTTTAATCTCAAGACGCCGTGTCAGATTTAAGGGGGCATCTGTTATCGGAAATTAAATATAATGTCCAATAAACGTGTTTTCATTAGGATATAATGACCTGTAACTACAGATCGCTCACTTGCACTGTAAAATCTACACTCTAAAAAAATAGCTTTGGTTACAATCAATTAAATAACTTTTAATAAACTCAAAAATGACTTTGATTGAAAGAATCATTTGTTCAGAGTCACTTTTTTAGTTTTAATAAACCCAATTAATTTACTTATAGCAAATTCGAGTCATATTTTGTTGGTTTGGAGTGTAGAATGAGCCTTTATAAGATTATAAAGTCAACAGCATTCTTGTTTGAATTTTCCTGTTCCACCTTAAATGGTGCAATACCTGCATTCTGCCACCTTAAATTCTGCCCTTAAATGATCTCACCAGGAGCCACATCTTTAATACGATGGACTAGAGGTTAGAATACACCATCGGGGTAGCTGCAGTCTTCATCCTCTCGGGTTGGACTGACTCCATTCCTACAGCGCTACAGTGACTGTACAGGGCAGTCGTGGGCTGGAGGCTAGGTATCCAGTCCTGTGACCGTAGTGTCGCCGGTTCAGTTCCCTGAATTGACCGGACTCACTGAAGTGCCCTTGAGCTCCAATGACCATACAGGTCCAGACTGTAGTCCATCTGTTTCTCTGTGTACTGTATTACCCTGTTCTTCAATGGGCAGGACCCCCACAGGACCACCACAGAGCATTCTCAGCACTGCAGTGACACTGACGTGGTGGTGGTGTGTTAGTGTGGGTGGTGCTGGTGTGAGTGGATCAGACACAGCAGTGCTGCTGGAGTGTTGAGACACTGTGTCCACTCACTGTCCACTCTATTAGACACTCCTACCTTGCTGCTCCACCTTGTAGATGGACAGTCAGAGACGATAGCTCATCTGCTGCTGCACAGTGCAGTGTTGGTCATCCTCTAGTCCTTCATCAGTGGGCACAGGATGCTGTTGGTGGATAGTTCTGGTTGGTGGACGATTCTCAGTCCAGCAGTGACACTATGGTGTCCAGCAGCACTGCTGTGTCTGATCCTCTAACACACCAGCACCACGTCAGTGTCACTGCAGTGCTGAGAATGATCCACCACCCACATCATGCCTGCTCTGTGGTGGTCCTGACCACTGGAACAGGGTGAAAGGGGCCAAGATGGATCAGAACGTAGTTTTTTTAGAGGTGGACGTCTGGTTACCTTCACCTTCAGTGTCACAGTCTCACTTTAGTACAGTGCAGAAGTTCATTCCTATCCCTGTGTAGATCAGACGGCCCCGTTTCCATGGGTGCGTATCGGAGTTTACGCCTGGATGTGGTTAAATAAGCGGAGGATGAAGGGATATTTGACTGGCATGCTTCATAATCCACAAACGAAGTGCATATTTGGTGAATGTTGAATATTCATGTGTCAGCTTTATCTGCCTAGCTGGTGAGGGTGATAAGGGTGTGCCGGAGAATGTCTGAAGAAATTAACGTTCTGTGTTTGCTTTGAATATGTGCATAATGCAAAATCAATTGACGCATATCCTTTATGTACGCAGTAAGCAAAGTGTAGAGGATGTTGGGATGAGTCGTTATAACGTGAATGTCAATTACCAAGTGTCACTGCGATTGATTGATTTCACCGGATTAATGAGCAGCTCTGTGTGCCTTTTTCAGGTTCACTGAGTTTCTGGAACCCTTTGAAAGAGTGATCCAGCCTGAGGAGCTGTGGCTCTACAAGAATCCTCTGGTGGAGTCTGATCGCATCCCCAAGAGAGTCATGTTCGTAAGTACAGCACGCCGGTCCGTCCGGACTTAATAGAAGAATCTCACATAGCCTCTCAGTCTGGAGATTCAGGCCACAACAAGTTGAGGCACCGGTTTCATAAGCACTTCTATTGCTGGGACTTCAGTGTGAATCTCAGGAGCCCTGCTGAGCTGCAATCCAGCATGGACAGCATTCATAAAGGAGATCAGAACTAACTCAGGAGGCAGACAAGCTCGGGACATTCTGGGGTGGGGTTTAATTCCACTACTGGTGAGACAAACCAACATCACAGGCCTGGCCGTCACTTTATAGATCACTACATGACCCTGTCTGATCCACAGACCTGACAATCACTATATAGACCACCACACGACCCTGTCTGATCCACAGACCTGACCATCACTTTATAGATCACCACACGACCCTGTCTAATCCACAGACCTGACCATCTGACCATGTCCTTCTCTACAGGGCCCGGACTGTCTAATCCACAGACCTGACCATATGACCATGTCCTTCTCTACAGGGCCCAAACTGTCTGATCTACAGACCTGACCATCACTTTATAGATGACCATACAACCCTGTCTGATCCACAGACCTGACCATCACTTTATAAATCACCATATGAACCTGTCCTCCTCTACAGAGACTGGACTGTCTGATCCACAGACCTGACCATCACTTTATAAATCACCATATGAACCTGTCCTCCTCTACAGAGACTGGACTGTCTGATCTACAGACCTGACCATCACTTTATAAATCACCATTTGAACCTGTCCTCCTCTACAGAGACTGGACTGTCTGATCCACAGACCTGACCATCACTTTATAGATGACCATACAACCCTGTCTGATCCACAGACCTGACCATCACTTTATAGATCACCACACGACCCTGTCTGATCCACAGACTTGACCATATGACCCTGTCCTCCTCTACAGAGACTGGACTGTCAGACCCACTGACCTGACCATACGACTATGTCCTCTTCTACAGAGACTGGACTGTCTGATTCACGCACCTGACCATGCGACTATGTCCTCTTCTACAGAGACTGGACTGTCTGATTCACAGACCTGACCATATGACCCTGTCCTCTTCTACAGAGACTGGACTGTCTGATTCACAGACCTGACCATATGACCCTGTCCTCCTCTACAGAGACTGGACTGTCTGATTCACAGACCTGACCATATGACCCTGTCCTCCTTTACAGAGACTGGACTGTCAGACCCACTGACCTGACCATTTGACCCTGTCCTCTTTTACAGAGACTGGACTGTCAGACCCACTGACCTGACCATTTGACCCTGTCCTCTTTTACAGAGACTGGACAGTCTGATTCACGCACCTGACCATGCGACTATGTCCTCTTCTACAGAGACTGTACTGTCTGATTCACAGACCTGACCATATGACCCTGTCCTCTTCTACAGAGACTGGACTGTCTGATTCACAGACCTGACCATATGACCCTGTCCTCCTTTACAGAGACTGGACTGTCTGATTCACAGACCTGATCATATGACCCTGTCCTCCTCTACAGAGACTGGACTGTCTGATTCACAGACCTGACCATATAACCCTGTCCTCTTTTACAGAGACTGGACTGTCAGACCCACTGACCTGACCATTTGACCCTGTCCTCTTTTACAGAGACTGGACAGTCTGATTCACGCACCTGACCATGCGACTATGTCTTCCTCTACAGAGACTGGACTGTCTGATCCACAGACCTGATCATATGACCCTGTCCTCTTCTACAGAGACTGTACCATCTGACCCACCACACTAACCACATGACCCTGTCCTCTCACAGACTGGACAGTGATGATTCACACCATACCATCACTTTATAGATCATCTCATGACCGCACCCCCTTTTACAGAGACTGCACCTCTACAGAACCTTGTAGACTTGAAAGTACAATAGAGACATTGTGGCTCTGAAGGTTGTTGATATGCCATGTAGATATAACACTAGTAGAAGAAATAGACTAGACAAGGACAACATCGAGCAGCTCAGGATCTCTCTTCAGTGTGGCTTTCATATCCTGGGGAGGGTGGGGTTTATTAGTATCTGCCATCTGTGCTTTTTCCCGCTGCATGGTCTCTGTCCCTCGCCGAGGTGGTGGGTACAGAGCGGTAGACAGGAGTGAGGTGGCCGAGGCAGCTTGGCAGAAATCTGTGCCTGTCTGGTGCCACAGTAAGGACCTAGGAATGGTGAAGACCTCAGCTGTTGGCTCAGAGAATCAGTCCAAGCTAGTGGAAAATGATCATCAAAGAAAAAACAATTCTGACTGTATTTAGGTACGTGAATCAAACACAGGGAGAGGGGGAGTTGGGAAGAAGACAGAGGAGAGAAATCAACGTGCTATAAACATTTTAGTGCTCTGTAAATATCATAGACCTGAAAGACATTCAGCACTGTGCAGCATGACCTCAATACATCACTGGCTTTAATTGCTTCATTAGCTTTTTCATTTAAGCTGTCTCTGTAAGAGCTGTGATTAACTGAGAGAGGAACACCAGGAGAGATCCTCTACGAGCTCAGGGTGTTCATAACAGTTCGTTTAGTAGCTGTTTCAGGTCATGTGTCATGTTGTAATCAGCAGCAGGTCTATTCGGACGGCTCCATGAACAATAAGAGTGTTTACATGCACTTAATGTTAGACACTGTTTCCTCAAAGTATCCCTCACCCATCCACATCACTGAATTCAGGTCACCTCCATCTCCACAGGTGTACAAACCGAGCACCTAGACATGCAGACTGCTCCTACAGACGTTAGTGAGAGAACGGGTCGCTCTCAGGAGCTCAGTGAACTCCAGCGTGGTACCGTGATAGGATGCTCCACCTGTGCTACAAGTCCAGTGGTGAAATTCCCTCCTACTAAATATTCCACAGTCCACTGTCAGTGGGATTAGAACACAGTGGGAGTGATGGGGAACGACAGCAGCTCAGCCATGAAGTGGTAGACCATGTACAATGACAGAGCGGGGTCCGGGGGTTGCTGAGGGTCATAGGTCACAGAGGTCACCACCTTTCTCCAGAGTCCGTCACTACAGACCTCCAAACTTCCTGTGTCCTTCAGATCAGCTCAGGAACAGTGTGTAGAGCTTCATGGAATGGGTTTCCATGGCGAGCAGCTGCATCCCAGCCTCACATCACCAAGCGCAGTGCAGAGCGTGGAACGCAGTGGTGTAAAGCTCCGCCCCTGGACTCTAGAGCAGTGGAGGCGTGTTCTCTGTAGTGACCAATCACGCTTCTCCATCTGGTAATCCGATGGACGAGTCTGGGTTTGGTGGTACCAGGAGAACGGTACTGGTCTGACTGCACTGTGCCGAGTGTAGAGTTTGGTGGAGGGGGGATTATGGTGTGGGGGTGGTGTTCAGGAGTTGGGCTCCGCCCCTTAGTTCCAGTGAGAGGAACTCCTAATGCTTCAGCAGACCAAGAGACTCTGGACCATTCCATCCTCCCAACTTTGTGGGGACAGTTTGGGGACGGCCCCTTCCTGTTCCAGCATGACCGCACACCAGTGCACAGAGCGAGCTCCATAAAGACATGGAGGAGCGAGTCTGGTGTGGAGGAACTGGCCTGCACAGAGTCCTGACCTAATTATAATTGAGATGCTAAGACATAGCAAGTCATAATTATGAGAGATAATTATGAGATAGTAGGTAAACACTGTGAGATACGGCATTGCCTTTATTTTCTTTGTGTCGTCCATACATCGCGCAGAAGAAAACATGCTGGCTTTGGGCCATTTTTCTGTAGCACCTTGAGCAGCAACACGAATGAGATTCCATTTCCCCTGGTAGGGAAAACCACTTAGCCGGAATGGCGCCCCACTTCCGAGGTCTACAGAGCTGATTCTCGAGATACCCTTTTCGTTTTTCCCCGTACACAAATACAGGCTCGTCCCGGCGCTCCCGGCGAGCTGCAGATGAAGACGCGTCTTTAGAGGTCTATTTCAGCGAGCGGCGCTCGGCGCGTCTTTCAGATTTCCGTCTCACGTTCAGGTTTAAGGATTCCTAAAAGCTTATTGACAGCTACTGAAAGCTCCAGCCTCTGATCCTTCCTCTTCTCATCCTCCTCCAGAGGATACTTGACAGATGATACACGGATAATACGATTTTTCCTGACGGAGGATGCAGCCGCCTGCGCCGGGCTTGAAGGCCCGTCAAACCTTAAGCAACTCAGGCTGGTCCTTTGTTGGTGTAGCTTCATTCCTTCCTCAGCCAGGTGTGACGCTCCGAGATGTTCCGGGGTGGATTATGTGTAAAGGTCAGTGGCTTCCTCTATATGAAGTATAGGCGATGCTTTCTGGCTAAACGTCTGATGATTTAGCGCAGCTGTTCTCATTACGCCGCCTGTGCGAGACCCGGAGCCTTGGATTGGATAAGGTGTTAGTCATGATCCGGCTACTTATCCTGTTGCTATAATTGAAAGGCTTTAGTCAGTCTGCCCCTAAACGTTTCATCGCATACAGGCTCGTCTTGCCCGGGTGGAAATCATGGGCGCAGGCCTCTGGGTGGGAGCTGGAATCTAATCCCCCAAATTAAACAATAAAACCTCCTGCGCTGGAGGAGCGTTCTGCGTTTTCCCGGCTTGAAAAATGGCAGCAGATCTCCAGAGGCGTGAGCTGTTATCACAGAGTTTCCCTCCGACACATTCCCAGACCTAATTTCCACTTTCACACATTCTGTTTACCAGAGAAGTGCACAGATACTCGTATAAGGCACCTGTGGGGACAGTTTAGAGCTGCCTGGGTTCTGGTTCTGAACCAGACAGTTCAATTTTGTGCTGTCCAGTTGTCCAGTTGGTGCTGGCATTCCATTTGAGGAATGCTACTGCATCGCTGGGTTATGCGTCAGCTATACCCACAGGTCCGTTATGTGGCAAAGTGGCGCGCTGGTTAGCGGTATCGCCCCGCGGCTAAACGGTTCTAGATTTGATTGCTGGCTGTGTGGAGTCTGCATGGTCTCCCTGTGTCTGTGCGGGTGTCATGCTCCGGGTTCCTACCACAGTCCAAAGACATACAGCCAGGAGATGCTAAAATGCCCCACCAACCACCCAGGTGTGATTGTATGCCTACCCTGTGATTGACTGGACTGGTGGCACACCCTTTCGACTTAGAAGAATAAGCGGCTTAGAGAATGAATGAATGAATGAATGAACGTTCATTGTAGAAACCCCTTGTGCTCAGTTTGTGCACCACCTACTTCCCAACCTGCCCCCATGCCCGCTCGGTGTGCATGTGTGGAGTCTGTCACAGCTGAAAGTTACACAGGTACCTACAGGTGTAGGTGAGGCATTCACGTGAAGTGATGTAGCTCAGGTGTTTTCAGGGAGTGGCCCTCCACCATCTCTTGTGGTTTTGGATCGATCTCCTCCCACTGTTTCCTGTGGCCCGTGGGTTTCCTCCCACCATCTCTGGGGGCCGTTGTCAGCATGTAAGGCTCAGGCACCACCCTCCCAAGAAACACCTATCATGGCTCTCAGTGGTGGTTGAGGGGCCTGGCACAGCTACTGTGCCTTTAAGACTGATATACACTCATCATCCTAAGAACAGCTGCACCCAGAAGGAGGTGTGGGGGTGCAGGTGTGTGGGGTCAATAACTGATGATAAATGTAGACTGATATGATCAATATTTATTGAGCTACACATACAGAAGTCTGTCTCTCAGTATGGCGTCGGGCCGCCGTGTTCGCTAACCCAACACGCCAGACGTCTCGGTATGGAGCTGTAGAGGTTCCTGATGGAGTCCTGTGATAATCCATCCCATGCAGCTTGAACATCCTCACACAGTTCCTGCAGATGGTGCGGTAGGGGTGGAGGTGGAGGGACACCAGGCCTTCTGGACGTGTGACGACAAACCGTTCATCTCGGTGCTGACCACGGTGCCTCCACACACGGGTTCGTTGGGCGTCTCCACCAAGACTAAAGCGGGACTCGTCACTGAAGATGACCCGCTGCCATTCTGAGTCACTCCATGACAGTCTGGTACGACACCACTGCAGTCTTTGGTGAAGGTGACGTGGTGTTAAGGACAGTCGTGGTAACGGTCTGTGTGCATGTAGTCCTGCGTGGTGCAGCCGTCTGCCGATGGTGCTGCACTAACAGGATGACTCATGGAGGACACCACTGCTTATTCTGGTGCTTCCTCAAGGTGCCCACAATAGAAGACCGATGTGCTCAGGAGAAGGTCAGGAGGCTCAGCGGCGTCGGACTAATGTTTGAATACTTCTCATAGATCTTTAGCCAGCAAGCCGCGGCTCCCTCGCTCTCCCGCAGTGGTCGTAAAGTGTGGGTGATGGGAGTAGCTGTGAGTGATGACTTCTCAGCCACGCATTAACCCGAGCAGGAGTTTTCAAAGACTCCGAGGGAAAGCATTATCATGTTCAGCAGTGCGGCACATCCGTGATGTTGCTGATTCCGTATCTGAAACTGAACGTTTCGTGGCGTTCCCGCAGCCTCTGTGGCTTCCTGGCTGCATCCCAGGAAACGGAAACAGCCTGTCCACAAGTAGCGTCCATGCCTCAGGGCTATCGATTGCTGTGGCTTGGGTTGATGGTTGGTCATCAGTTGTAGTCAGGTGTTGGGAAAAACAACCACCGTACTACAACCGATAGAGGAGAGTCCCAGTCATTTTTGGACCCACCTAAAGCCGGCTGTTTCCTTCGCCTGTGAGGCATGACACTTCACATACACACTAAGGGCAGGTCCCCAAGCACTAATCCACAGTCATACTGACCCGAACTCGTCTATCTGTCGTTTATTCATCCCTTGTTCCTCCTATGGAGTCCCAGTCATTTTGGACCCACCTAAAGCCGGCTGTTTCCTTCGCCTGTGAGGCATGACATTACACATACACACTAAGGGCAGGTCCCCAAGCACTAATCCACAGCCACACTGACCCGAACTCGTCTATCTGTCGTTTATTCATCCCTTGTTCCTCCCATAGAGTCCCAGTCATTTTTGGTCCCACCTAAAGCGACTGTTTCCTTCGCCTGTGAGGCATGACACTTCACATACACACTAAGGGCAGGTCCCCAAGCACTAATCCACAGTCATACTGACCTGCACTCCTCTATCTGTTGTTTATTCATCCCTCATTCCTCCTATGGAGTCCCAGTCATTTTTTGGACCCACCTAAAGCCGGCTGTTTCCTTCGCCTGTGAGGCATGACACTTCACATACACACTAAGGGCAGGTCTCCAAGCACTAATCCACAGCCACACTGACCTGCACTCCTCTATCTGTCGTTTATTCATCCCTCGTTCCTCCTATAGAGTCCAAGTCATTTTCGACTCGAACCGAGAGCCACCAAACTAAATGTACTCACTAAAGGCAGGCCCCCAAACGCCAACCCACAGTCATACCGACCCACACTCGTTTACTCATCCCTCGTTTCTCAATGAGCAAGCTGCGAAACCATCCCGCGTTTCCTTCAGGAAATGCACTTCTCTAGTTTGGAATATTATCTGTTTGGGACACTGAAGATAGGACTGTGATACAGTGTACTGTAGTCCGTGTACCACTTGTAGAACAGTGTTAGTCTGCTGTGCCCTCAAAATACCTTAACACAGCCGTTACTGTCTAAACCGTTGGCAACGAAAGTGAGTACACACCTAGCTGTGCCCAGTTAGCCATTTTCTCTCCGCTGTGTCATGTGACTCGTTAGTGTCACAAGGTCTCAGGTGGGAATGGGAAGCAGGTGTGTTAAATTTGGTGTTATGGCCTCGCACTCTCTCATACTGGTCACTGAAAGTCCAATATGGCACCTCATGGTAGAGAACTCTCTCTCTGAGGATCTAGAAGTGCTGCTCTATTGGTATTGGTATTGGAATTGGTATGTATGGCTCTCATCCCAGAAGGAAGCCTCTTCTACAGACGATGCACAAAAAGCCCACACACAGTTCGCTGCACACAAGCAGACTAAAGACATGGACTACTGGAACCAAGTCCCGTGGTCTGATGAGACTGAGATAAATTTATTTGGTTAAGATGTTGTCAAGCGTGTGTGGTGGCAACCAGGTGAGGAGTACAAAGACAAGTAAGTTATTTGTTAAATTGACACGGTTATACACACTGTACACTGACTACTTTACGTTGTATCAGTGTCCTATCTTCAGTGTTCCTGTGCTGAGAGATGCTGGAGCTACTAAGAAGCTCCACTGCAGGTCTAGAAGTTACTCAGTACTTAGTAGTTTTTTTTTGTGCTGATACTTTTGTACTTTTACTCAAGGAGTTTTATATGAAGGTACTTTTACTTTAGCTGGTGTCAGTACTTTACCCAAGTATCAAAACTTTTCTTGCTGGTAATAGAGTATTGCTTTAGGCCACCCTTCCCACATCTGCTCATATTACAGAACATCATCTACATGTTTTCTGGCGAATGTGAGACGAGTTTTTGTGATCTTTGGTCAGCAGTGGTTTCAGAGATGCTGTTTATGCTCAGCCTCTTTCTTATTGTGGAATCGTGTACATTGACCCTAACCGGGGCGAGGGAGGCCTGCAGCTTTAGAGGTTCATCTGGGTTCATTTGTGATGAACCTAGCAAATGGTATACCACTACCTCCATTACACGGACACTAAAGGACTCTATTTTTTACTTTCATACTTTATATTATATCTTTGTCTTTATCTGTATCACTCTATCTTGTGCTTCTCTGTTACTTCTGTGCACTTTGTATATCTGCTACTGGATGCCTTGAATTTCCCTCTGGAATCAATAAAGTATCTATCTATCTATCTATCTATCTATCTATCTATCTATCTATCTATCTATCTATCTATCTATCTATCTATCTATCTATCTATCTATCTAATCATGCACTCTTGGTGCACTTTTGGAAGCTCAGACATTCCTGGAAAGATTCACCAAAGTTCCAAATTTTCACTGTTTTCTATTTTTCTCTGTTTGTGGATAATGGCTCTCCCTGTGGTTCACTGGAGTCCCAAAGTCGTAGCAATGGCTTTGTTTCCCTTATGCTAATGCTAACCAATCAGTACTCACTAGCAGTAATGCTAAATAATCACGTTGCAGTAGCCATAAACTAACCAATCCACACTTAGTAGCAGTAATGCTAATCAATCAGCTCTCAGTAGCAGTAATGCTAAATAATTAGCTCTTAGCAGCAGTAAACTAACCAATCAGCTCTCAGTAGAAGTAATGCTAACCAATCAGCTCTCAGTAGCAGTAATGCTAACCAATCAGCTCTCAGTAGCAGTAATGCTAACCAATCAGCTCTCAGTAGCAGTAATGCTAACCAATCAGCTCTCAGTAGCAGTAATGCTAATCAATCAGCTCTCAGTAGCAGTAATGCTAATCAATCAGCTCTCAGTAGCAGTAATGCTAACCAATCAGCTTTCAGTAGCAGTAATGCTAACCAATCAGCTCTCAGTAGCAGTAATGCTAACCAATCAGCACTCAGTAGCAGTAATGCTAACCAATCAGCACTCAGTAGCAGTAATGCTAACCAATCAGCACTCAGTAGCAGTAATGCTAACCAATCAGCTCTCAGTAGCAGTAATGCTAACTAATCAGCTCTCAGTAGCAGTAATGCTAACCAATCAGCTCTCAGTAGCAGTAATGCTAACCAATCAGCTTTCAGTAGCAGTAATACTAATCAATCAGCTCTCAGTAGCAGTAATGCTAATCAATCAGAACTCAGTAGCAGTAATGCTAACCAATCAGCACTCAGTAGCAGTAATGCTAACCAATCAGCTCTCAGTAGCAGTAATACTAACCAATCAGCTCTCAGTAGCAGTAATACTAACCAATCAGCACCCACTAGCAGTAATACTAACCAATCAGCACCCACTAGCAGTAATGCTTAACAATCACGTTGCAGTAGCCATAAACTAACCAATCCACACTTAGTAGCAGTAATGCTAAATAATTAGCTTTTAGCAGCAGTAAGCTAACCAATCAGCTCTTAGCAGCAGTAAACTGACCAATCAGCTCTCAGTAGCAGTAATACTAACCAATCAGCACCCACTAGCAGTAATGCTTAACAATCACGTTGCAGTAGCCATAAACTAACCAATCCACACTTAGTAGCAGTAATGCTAAATAATTAGCTTTTAGCAGCAGTAAGCTAACCAATCAGCTCACAGTAGCAGTAATGCTGACCAATCAGCTCTTAGCAGCAGTAAACTGACCAACCAGCTCTCAGTAGCAGTAATGCTAACCAATCAGCTCTCAGTAGCAGTAATGCTAACCAATCAGCTCTCAGTAGCAGTAATGCTAACCAATCAGCTCTCAGTAGCAGTAATGCTAACCAATCAGCTCTTAGTAGCAGTAATGCTAATCAATCACCTCTCAGTAGCAGTAATGCTAACCAATCAGAACTCAGTAGCAGTAATACTAACCAATCAGCTCTCAGTAGCAGTAATGCTAACCAATCAGCTCTCAGTAGCAGTAATGCTAACCAATCAGCTCTCAGTAGCAGTAATGCTAATCAATCAGCTCTCAGTAGCAGTAATGCTAATCAATCAGGTCTCAGTAGCAGTAATGCTAACCAATCAGCTCTCAGTAGCAGTAATGCTAATCAATCAGCTCTCAGTAGCAGTAATGCTAATCAATCAGGTCTCAGTAGCAGTAATGCTAACCAATCAGCTCTCAGTAGCAGTAATGCTAATCAATCAGCTCTCAGTAGCAGTAATGCTAATCAATCAGGTCTCAGTAGCAGTAATGCTAATCAATCAGCACTCAGTAGCAGTAATGCTAATCAATCAGGTCTCAGTAGCAGTAAACTAACCAATCAGCTCTCAGTAGCAGTAATGCTGATATCCTACACCCAAAGCCTTGTTTGCTGTAGAAAACCTGGACATGTTGGTGAATTTGCTTTGATCTTTTAATAAAATGCTTCTAATAAATGATTAAAATCTTGACTATTATAAATGTGTTTAGCGTTTAGCCGTTTAGCTTCATTCACCCCAGTATTTCCCTCATCTGGATCAGATCTCACCTTTGCCTGACCTGTCAGTTCGTGAAGGCCAGCAGCACTTTCCATTTGGCTTTGGACCGTTGGTGCGGCTGTAAGTGACTAGCCTAGCCAGTTTGGCCGATTTGTGTTGTATCTGAGGAGCTACAAAGACTTTGGCCCTCTGTCTTCATTCATCACAGCTTGTAGGGGCCGTGCGGGTACTGAGTGGGCGGTGAAGGTAATTAACACTTTTGCCAGTAATTACCTGGGTGCAGAAAAAAGGCCAGGTCTCCCATCAAGTGACAGACAGCGAGTGAACAAAGCGTCTTTAGGCGGCGTGTGGGAGAGTCGAGGGTGCTACAAAAGCTCAGGCTGTGGCAGCTCATTTCATTCAAGCCGAGTTGCAGCCCAGCGGGAACCCGCGGTGCAGCGGCACGCTCGTAGCGAGCTGGAGGGGAGCCTGTGGAACGCTCTTTCAGCACAAAGCCAGCTCTTATTAAGACCCTGATTGGCCGGTTAACTGTAATTTGCGGCGGATGGGTGTGTGGAGATGCTCTGTTGTGGAGGTGCGGCAGCTTTTCTACGCCGCTAATCCTACTGAGCTCTAATATTAGCTTGAGGTTCTGGTGAGTGACATGTTTTATTGGTATGTGTAGCTGCTTGAGGTTCCTCTCGGAGAACGTGCTTCTGATCTAATGAGTTTGTTTCCTGTGGAGGTGTAGAAAATGCCTCCTGATATGTATTTAAAGGCCCGCTAGAAGCCTCAGAAGCTGCTATCGGAGGCAGGTGTAAAAATACTTATCCCCAGAGTATTTGCTGATGGGTCTAGCCAAACATACACCTAAAACTGTTCAAACAGACAATTATAACACCGTCAGAAATAGCCTGTGCTGGCTTCACAGTGCTCCGGCTGAACGTTGTCTTGTTCTCCCATGCAGGCTATATCGTTCCTCACTCCTCTGGCTGTGATATTTGTGGTGAAGATTATACGACGGACGGATAAGACGGAAATCAAGGAGGCGTGTTTGGGTGAGTATCAGTATTATGAAGAAAATTTCCCATATTGCTTTATTGAAATAAAGCAATCTAAAGTTATATAGAAGTAATATACAGTCTCTATGGTACATACAGACCATTTAGCCCATGAAGACCATACGGTCTCTACAGACCATACGGTTCACAAAGTCCATACAGACTAAACTGACCATGCCGTTTATACAGACCATACAGTCCAATCCATGCAGAGCATACAGTTCACAAAGTCCATACAGACTATACAGCACATACAGACCAAAAAGACTATACAGAGCATAGACACCATACAGACCACACAGTTCATACAGACCAAAAAGACTATACAGAGCATACAGTCCATACAGACCACAGAGACTATACAGACTATACATACAGACCATACAGACTATACAGAGAATACAGACTATACAGACCACCCAGACTATACATAGCATACAGTCCATACAGACCACCCAGACTATATAGAGAATACAGACCACACAGACTATACAGACCATACATAAAGACCATACAGACTATACAGAGAATACAGACTATACAGAGAATACAGACCATACAGACTATACAGACCATACATAAAGACCATACAGACTATACAGACCATACATACAGACCAAACAGACTATACAGAGAATACAGACCATACAGACTATACAGACCATACATAAAGACCATACAGACTATACAGAGAATACAGACCATACAGACTATACAGACCATACATAAAGACCATACAGACTATACAGAGAATACAGACCATACAGACTATACAGACCATACATAAAGACCATACAGACTATACAGAGAATACAGACTATACAGACCATACATAAAGACCATACAGACTATACAGACCATACATACAGACTATACAGACCATACAGACTATACAGAGAATACATACAGACCATACATACAGACCACACAGACTATACAGATCATACAGACTATACAGAGAATACAGACCCCCCCCACAAACTATACAGACCAAAAAGACTACACAGAAAATGAAGACTACACGGTCCATACAGTCCAAACAGACTGTATGTCCATATAGCCCTTTTAAAACATATAGTCGGACACTATGTGAGATTTACGTCAGATGTAAACGACCCAGCGTATCTGTGCCATGCACGGAAACTTAATTCTTCCTCTTGCACTTCCCAGGACATGGGGGAATATTTACACATGTCGATTTAGACGGGATTACTGTAGCCTGGGGTTGTTTTTTGTTTTTGGCTATAGAAGGTTAAAAGTCTCCGGAGTCTTTACTGATGCAGGAGCACGCAGGTGGTGTCTGATACGGTGCATTCAGACGGAACTAAGCTCACTGAGGAACGCCGGTCATAATTACTTCACCCCGCCTCCCAGTGGAAACGAAGTTTACGTCTTTTAATTTGCTAATGCTCTGCTAATTCACTGAGGATGCGATGCTCCTGGTCGATGGGAAATAACAGTAATCTGTTACGGGAGATATACGCGTGTGTATATGTAAGCTTACTGTTACTTCATGTAACTAGACATTTAGATTTGCTTTTATTTTTTTATTATTATTTCACTATATTGCCAGATAGTTTGGTTTTATTTAATAAAATGTATGGTAGATACATGCTAAATTATCTGCCAATGCAGTGGGATAATGGCACGCCTCTGGGATCTTCCGAACTCCATTTCCCAGAGTGCACTACCCAAGGACATCACCCTCATTCTGCCATTCCACCTCTCCTGAGTACACACACCTATAGTTGCACATGTGACGTTAGCAAGGACGGGTCTTATCTCTGTACCTGACTGACCCAACACCACCATTACAGACCTCCAGCGAGCAGTGGTGTCCTCCATGAGTCATCCTGTTAGTGCAGCACCATTGGCAGACGGCTGCACCACGCAGGACTACCTGCACACAGACCGTTACCACGACTGTCCTTAACACCACGTCACCGTCACCAAAGACTGCAGTGGTGTCGTACCAGACTGTCATGGAGTGACTCAGAATGGCAGCGGGTCATCTTCAGTGACGAGTCCCGCTTTAGTCTTGGTGGAGACGCCCAACGAATCCGTGTGTGGAGGCACCGTGGTCAGCGCCAAAATGAACGGTCTGTAGTCACACGTCCAGAAGACCTGGTGTCCCTCCACCTCCACCCCTACCGCACCATCTGCAGGAACTGTGTCAGGATGTTCAAGCTGCATGGGATGGATTATCACAGGACTCCATTAGGAACCTCTACAGCTCCATACCGAGACGTCTGGCGTGTTGGGTTAGCGAACACGGCGGCCCGACGCCATACTGAGAGACAGACTTCTGTATGTGTAGCTCAATAAATATTGATCATATCAGTCTAAATTTATCATCAGTTATTGATCCTGGTCACCTTTATCTTCCTTCCCAACACACCTGCACTCCCACACCTCCTTCTGGGTGCAGCTGTTCTTTAAATGAAGTTGATCTCAGTTGCTAAGATGTTGTGTTTTGCCGTAAAGCTGCACACGGGTGCAGCATGGCATCCACTGAGCACTGTTAGCTGCACATTAGCACCCTACCTAATGTGTGTACTCATTAAAGTGGCCCCTTGAATCTGTGTTTTCAGGCATTGAGAGTTTGATCAAGCCCTTGTCCCCGTGGACCTGAAGAATTCTGTGGAGAGCCGGACAAATTAGATGGCACCACGGCCGTGAGGCCTCCACTTATTCAAATTCCCATGCTTTATATTTTTAAACGTCTTGACGCACGGATCGGGCGCTGCATTGGTTCTCGGGTTGGCTTTGTTCACCGCGAGGCCCTTACGAGCCCCCAGCACAACAGAAGCCATTAGGGGAGAAAGTTGAACACAAATCCAATTAAGCAGAGCCAGAGAGAGAAGAAACCGCAGCCCGGTACATCACTTGAGAGATTAAAGTCTTACACTGTATTAAATTACACAATTACAGAGCAGGAGAACACCCTCGCCGGAAGAGAGCCCGGCTTTCATGCGCCAACAGTATTTTATTTATTTATTCATGTGTTTTTGGCCGAGTGTCGCTCAGACACATGATAGATGGGTGGCACGTTGATGAAGTGGTTCAGCTTGCTCTTCCTTGAATGGAGCGTAGATTGTGCAGCTACTGCTCATCAGAGGATTCAGTATGCTAATTGCTGGAGGCTCAGACGGGCTCAGGTGGCGGGTCTGGATTTGCATTAGAGTAAGATTAGGATGGGATGTTGGAGGGCAGGCCGATGCAGATTGGTGTCGCTGTTCGTGTGCCTTTTAAATAAGGGCGAAGAGATTACCTTCCAAACTGGGTGGAACTGGGCGTCCAGAGTGGCCAGGGCAACCGCGTTACTTTCAGTGGGAGTCCGTGCACTGCTAAATGTGGTGTCTTGGCCGATTACAATCCAGGAGGGTAATCTCAAAGCTCCCATTCAGTACGGCGGAAAACTAGACCCTCCCTCCCACACCCTTCCATCTACCTCTCCATCCATCCACACATTCCACCCTCCCTCCCATACCTCCACCCACCCTCCCATACACCAACCCATTTAACCACCCAATCCACCCACCAACCCAGCCTCCTTTCAGACCAAACAACATACACTCCCATCTGTCCATCCACCCTTCCATCTACCTCTCCATCCATCCACACATTCCACCCTCCCTCCCATACCTCCACCCACCCTCCCATCTGTCCATACACTCAATCCACCCTCCCTCCCATACCTCCACCCTCCCTCACATACTCTAACCCATTGAACCACCCAATCCACCCACCAACCCAACCTCCTATCAGACCAAACAACACATCCTCCCATCTGTCCATCCACCCTTCCATCTACCCTTCCATCCATACACAATACACCCTCCATTCCATACCTCCACCCTCCCGCCCATACACCAACCCAGTGAACCACCCGATCCATCCACCAACCCAGCCTCCTTTCCAACCCTACAACCCACCCTCCCATTTGCCAATCCACCCTTCCATATATCCTTCCATCCATACACACTCACTCCCATACCTCCATCCAAATTGGTAAGATGATGGACAAAAGCCAAACCCTGGTGGTCCAGTAGTTCAGTGTAGGCACTGTGGTTCAGATTTCCTGTCACCTCCACCAAAGAATCCATTCCACATAACTAAATGCCCCCAGAACATCACAGAGGGGACTTCTAGTCTGGGAAGCTGAGATGTGATCCAGTCCTTTCATCTACAGGACAGCGAGAAGCCTCCTGTATCTCAGCAACATGCGGATAAACTTATTATTCACTCAAAGCACAGTCTGGTTTTCGGGTCCACAGTGAGCTCTGTGCGTGATACAATTTCCGAGGACCGGCTCGTGGCAGTAAATCTTGCCTTGTCGTGTATCTAGTTATTTGATTCATTAGAAGGAAATAAGGGAAGCAGATGCCTCTAAATTGGAGAGCTGACTCCGGTTAGGTTATGTAACCTTTCCCTGTGATGCAACTGCCTGGAAAACAAGGCTGGAACTGTAGGCTCCTGCAGGTTTTATCTCCATCTCATTTTGAAAAACGGTTCTGGAGCAGATTTTGCCGCATAGCCGAGGCCTGCTTTTATGACGGGCTGGGATCACGACAACCTTACAGGCGTCTCCTGAACGAAGGGAATGCTGGTGCGTGAAATTAAGCGCCAGTTCGTGGCTGCGCAGCTCAGCACAAACCTGAGGAACAGTTTGCATGTCACAACAAATCGGTTGCTGAAGTCGTGGCTGAGCAAAAGTGAAAACACGCCAGTTCGCTTCCTGAGTTTCTGCTCTGTAGTGGGGGCAAACTGAATAACAGTGAGTTTCCTAAAGCAGGAGAGCGAGGCACGACTGGTGCAGGACAGACTCTAACATGGCCTTTTTATAAATGTGTTCAGGTAGAATCTGCTTCTGGCCACTGTCATACGAGGAGACAGGTGTGCTGCAATGTATCAGATAAGGAGACAGATGTGCCCTAGCTTGATGTCAGATAAAAAACAGATGTGCTGTAGCTTGATGTCAGATGAGGAGACAGATGTGCTGGTGCATTATATCTGATAAGGAGACAGATGTGCTGTAGCTTGATGTCAGATGAGGAGGCAGATGTGCTGTAGCCTGATGTCAGATGAGGAGACAGATGTGCTGGTGCATTATATCTGATAAGGAGACAGATGTGCTGTAGCTTTATGTCAGATGAGGAGACAGATGTGCTGTAGCTGGATGTCAGATGAGGAGACAGATGTGCTGTAGCTTGATGTCAGATAAGGAGACAGATGTGCTGGTGCATTATATCTGATAAGGAGACAGATGTGCTGTAGCTGGATGTCAGATAAGGAGACAGATGTGCTGTAGTTAAATGTCAGATGAGGAGACAGATGTGCTGTAGCTTTATGTCAGATAAGGAGACAGATGTGCTGTAGCTTTATGTCAGATAAGGAGACAGATGTGCTGTAGCTTTATGTCAGATAAGGAGACAGATGTGCTGTAGCTTTATGTCAGATAAGGAGACAGATGTGCTGTAGCTTTATGTCAGATAAGGAGACAGATGTGCTGTAGCTGGATGTCAGATAAGGAGACAGATGTGCTGTAGCTGGATGTCAGATAAGGAGACAGATGTGCTGTAGCTTGATGTCAGATGAGGAGACAGATGTGCTGTAGCTTAATGTCAGATAAGGAGACAGATGTGCTGTAGCTGGATGTCAGATAAGGAGACAGATGTGCTGTAGCTTAATGTCAGATAAGGAGACAGATGTGCTGTAGCTGGATGTCAGATAAGGAGACAGATGTGCTGTAGCTGGATGTCAGATAAGGAGACAGATGTGCTGTAGCTTGATGTCAGATAAGGAGACAGATGTGCTGTAGCTTGATGTCAGATGAGGAGACAGATGTGCTGTAGCTGGATGTCAGATAAGGAGACAGATGTGCTGTAGCTGGATGTCAGATAAGGAGGCAGATGTGCTGTAGCTGGATGTCAGATAAGGAGGCAGATGTGCTGTAGCTTAATGTCAGATAAGGAGACAGATGTGCTGGTGCATTATATCTGATAAGGAGACAGATGTGCTGTAGCTTGATGTCTGATAAGGAGACAGATGTGCTGTAGCTTGATGTCTGATAAGGAGACAGATGTGCTGTAGCTTGATGTCAGATGAGGAGACAGATGTGCTGTAGCTTGATCTCAGATAAGGAGACAGATGTGCTGTAGCTTGATGTCTGATAAGGAGACAGATGTGCTGTAGCTTGATGTCTGATAAGGAGACAGATGTGCTGTAGCTTGATGTCAGATGAGGAGACAGATGTGCTGTAGCTTGATGTCTGATAAGGAGACAGATGTGCTGTAGCTTGATGTCAGATGAGGAGACAGATGTGCTGTAGCTTGATCTCAGATAAGGAGACAGATGTGCTGTAGCTTGATCTCAGATAAGGAGACAGATGTGCTGGTGCATTATAAGAATGATAAGAATCCCGTAGTGATGGAAACGTCTCAGATACACAAGTCCTGTTTATGGCGGCGTTTCAGTGTTTGGCACTATCCGTATAGATGTACTGCTGTTTATATCTCATACTAATCAGCTACATCGATTAGCTGCTCTGCTATCTCTGTGTGCCGTAGCTCTGCAGAGCGGCTCAGGATGCTCAGCTTCAGCTTAATCTGAATTCAGCTTCATCCTTCAACAAGCTAAACTGCAGGCAAACCCCGATGGCTCTTTGTCTTGGTGTCTAAACCTTGTTGGCCATTTTAATAATTGTCACTAACCGACCTTGCTTCAGTTTATCGCAGTTACAAGACAAAGTAAGTGAACTCTGACTGATAAGTCACAATTAGAGACCTAACTGGACTAATCACACACACAGCTGTACTGTTCATGTCTTCTATTGAGCACATTGAGGAACCTCCACAGTGCAGGCTGGAAACAGGAAACCACTCTCCCTGAACTAACTGAGCTGAGATTGGAAGACTGCCTAGAATGGGTCGCTCTCATATGGGTCACACATTCGTAAATATCCGATTGGTATCGCATTTAAAACCACCTTCACCTTCCAGAAATCGGATTTCATGTAAGTTTTTGCTGACAAACTATCAAAAAGTTATATTTACATTTAAGGCATTTAGCAGACGCTCTTATCCAGAGTGAGTTTCAACCGTGCTTAGTGTTCTGCCGGATACGGTTAGAGTCTAGAACTCGCCATGAGCTCAGACACTGCCTGAACAAGGTCCAGAGCTGATACCTAGAGAGAACAACACACAGGCACACACAAAGCATAAATGCACTACCTGGCAACCCCAGCCCAGTGCTCATACCTAGAGAGGGGACACATCACTGAAGTGCTTTACACAGAGACAGAGGTTTTCAGTCTGCGGTTGAAGACTCCGCTGTTCGGGCAGCCAGTGGGAGTTCGTTCCACCATCTGGGAGCCTGAGGAGTCTGGACGCTTGTCCTCCATGCGTCTTCAGGGATGGCGGGTCGAGTTGAGCTGTACCTGAAGCTCGAAGTGCTTGAGGTGCAGACTGACTCTTGACCGTTGCCATGGTTCGGTAGGGGCTGGTCCAGTCTTGGCTCTGTAGGCCTCAGAGTTTTAAATCTGATCCGGCAGCTACAGGATACCAGTGAAGGGAGCGCAGTAGTGGAGTGAGGTGGGTGAAGTTTAAAGATGAGTCGAGCTGCTGGGTTCTGGACCAGCTGTAAGGGCCTGATGGCCTGTAGAGGAAGACCAGCCAGGAGCGAGTGGGAGTAGTCTAGCCTTGAAATGACCAGAGACTGGACCAGCATCAATCAGGATACAATCTGGATATGCTAGATAGCAGGTTTGGGCCGGCAGTGTTGGGTTGTTCTCTCCCCTAACATTTTCTAAAGATGTTCCAGCGGTGATGATTTCGGTGTGTTTAGTATAGGGGTTGATTCTGCTTCGCTGCTTTCAGGAGATGGAGATGCCGTATGGTCTCTCTGCACAGCCCAGATCAACTTAACTTCTTAATAAGCAATCATCATTATATCTAATGGAGGGGGAGGGAGACAGCTGTCCCTCAGCTGTACCTGTACATGATTAGCCAAGCACTGGGAGAAGCATTAGCTTTCTGTCCTCAGACATCACCAGGAACATAAATCAGACCTCCATCAGCTCACTCATCGTCATGCTTATCAGTCATCAGGGGATTCTCGTTTGTTCCTGGGGATTAGTGACACAGTGATGGATCATGGTGGTGGTAGAGTTTGAGAAACGGCATGGCTAGCAGTCTCATTCCTACAGAGGTATGCCAAGTCTGGATTACATAATCCGGGATTACCTAATCTGGGTACAGAATGTGTTTGATATGCTGTAATTTATCAGATGAGGAGACAGATGTGCTGTAATGTCAGATAAGGAGACAGATGTGCTGTAATGTATCAGATCAGATGTAATGTAACAGCATCCTCGCACAGCGCCATCTGCAGGTGCCTGAAGACACTACTACCTACGCCACTGTAGGTGACTTGATCTTATTATCTGAAGCTTCGTTATTATTAAAAATGGCGTATCTGATGACATGACAAGCGAATCCAAACAGAAGTAGGTGTGCTCATGGTAAATCCTGAGATGGTTAAACAGGAGGTCTGTATTCTGAATGTTATCATTTAAAATTCTGTCCTCTGTCTGTTCTCTCTCCCACAGCGGTGTCTCTTGCACTAGCGCTGAACGGCGTCTTCACAAACACCATCAAGTTGATAGTTGGCAGGTAAGGTGTAGTTCAGTCTGCCTTTCTGTTTGCGTCAGCACTAACAGCGTCTCTTTATAAGGTGTCCTCCTCACAGATGCTGTGATTTTCAGGGTTTGAGTTTTGATCCTTGTGTAAAATAAAAATAAATCTTTTGAACATTATGATGCCAATAAGTCTCCTCCTGCGTCAGAGGCCGACTTCCTGTCCTGCTAGTACAACAACACAGATACAGCATGTTAACTTCCGAAACATGGTTCCACATGCACATGACCAATGTCAGATCAAATGTGTAAAAGATGGGATCATGTGATCACATGCAGTTAGTAAACATGTTATTAGATGTGATTAAGTCATGGGGTCATGTGCAAGAAATGAGATGTGATTACAACAAGTGGCCACACGTGAAACACATGATCAGATGTGATTGAAGCATATGATCACATGTCAAAGTACAATCCGATGTGATCAAAGAGCATGATCACATGTCAAAGTACAATCCGATGTGATCAAAGAGCATGATCACATGTCAAAGTACAATCAGATGTGATCAAAGAGCACGATCACATGTTAAAGTACAATCAGATGTGATCAAAGAGCACGATCACATGTCAAAGTACAATCCGATGTGATCAAAGAGCACGATCACATGTTAAAGTACAATCAGATGTGATCAAAGCATGTGGTCACATGTGAAGCATCACCAGATGTGAATAAATGAACACGAGCGCAAATGTATCAAATGTAATTACAATGTGTGATCACATGTGAAATGTACCGGTGTGATTAAACAACTGATTACATGTTAAAAAACATACTGGTTGTGATATTGCCATGTCAACACCTGTAACAACATCAGATGTGATTGACCTCTGTGAGCACGTGTAAAACACCCGGTGTGAAGATAACATGTAATCACATGTGAATCCATATCAGGTGAGCCAAAAAGATGTGATCACATGCGAAACAAAATCAGCTGCAACTACATGAATGATCATGCGTGGGTTGTTATTAGAACATGTGATCACGTGAATGCATATCAGGCGTTATTTAAACATGTGATTCTATAAAGGCATATTAGAAACCTGTGGGTCACATGTTAAACAATATCAGAGGTGATTTAAACATGTGATTGAACAGCAGGATCACATGTGAAAACACTATCAGATGTGATTGGGGCATGTGATCGCATGTGAAAAATGTGATCAGGTGCGCTTAATGTGCGATCACATGTGAACATATCCGCGGTGATTGAAACATGTGATTCTGTGTGACCATATGATTTAAACCGTGTGACGGCATGTGAGAACACGTCAGATGTGGGTCAAAGCTTTAAACAAGTAAAAAAAAAAAAAAAAAAACTTGTGGGAAACATATGATCACATGTAATTTTAATAACTTGTCACATGTTATAGTGGGTTATTTGGCCCCTTTACATGTGACTTATAAGAGACTGTTCTGTATATGTGACCGAAGTGTACAGAGGGGAATCCAGAAATCATCATCTGCAGGTCAACAAACAAACAAACAAACAAACGTCCATATTCCGTAAAGCAGGAACACAAAGGTCACAGCCAACGGAGCACAGGAACCAAGAGACTGAGGCTTAATGATGCAAGTAACGAACACAAGACTACAGTTAAGACTCAGCAGGCATTCGTACAAGTCCCGGTGAGTCGATCAGTGAGCCACAGGTGCGGCTAATGACCAGCAGGAAGTGGCAGGACAGAGCTAGAACAGGTACGGGTCGATACAGAGTAGAGGCGCCAGAGTGTTTCCCCTCTGAGAGACTCCATCACAGTTTGATTCAGTCCAAACCTTTCAGGCTGTAAATCTATACGTCCTGTTTTTGTCTGTTCACGTATATTCATTTAAAGGGCCCACATCCTCTAAACCACTCACCCCCACACTAACACCACCTCCTTCTGTCCACTCCATCAGCTCCACTGACCCTACAGGACACTCTGTAGGTGTACAGGTCCAGACTGTAGTCCATCTGTTTCTCTGTGTACTGTATTACCCTGTTCTTCAATGGTCAGGACCCCCACAGGACCCCCACAGAGCAGGTATGATGTGGGTGGTGGATCATTCTCAGCACTGCAGTGACACTGACGTGGTGGTGGTGTGTTAGTGTGGGTGGTGCTGGTGTGAGTGGATCAGACACAGCAGTGCTGCTGGAGTGTTTAGACACTGTGTCCACTCACTGTCCACTCTATTAGACACTCCTACCTTGCTGCTCCACCTTGTAGATGGACAGTCAGAGACGATAGCTCATCTGCTGCTGCACAGTGCAGTGTTGGTCATCCTCTAGTCCTTCATCAGGGGGCACATGGTGCTGCCCCACAGGACACTGCCCCACAGGACACTCTCCAAAGGACACTGTTGGTCGGATAGTTTGGGTTGGTGGACGATTCTCAGTTCAGTGGCACTGCTGTGTCTGATCCACACACACCAGCACCACACACACTAACACACCACCACCACCACGTCAGTGTCACTGCAGTGCTGACCCTCCACCCACATCATACCTGCTCTGTGGGGGTCCTGTGGGGGTCCTGACCATTGAAGAACAGGGTAATACAGTACACAGAGAAACAGATGGACTACAGTCTGGACCTGTACACCTACAGAGTGTCCTGTGTGGTCAGTGGAGCTGATAGAGTGGACAGTGAGTGTAGATACAGGGAGACGGACTCAGTGAAGAAGTTGTATAGTGCTTCATTAATGTGCACTGCTCTCAACTCAGTGAACCCAGGCTCTGTCATCTGTTGCTGTTTGCAGGCCAAGACCGGACTACTTCCATCGCTGCTTCCCTGATGGCCAGATGAATGCCAAAATGCTGTGCACAGGAGAGCCGGACATGGTGTCCGAGGGTCGCAAGAGTTTCCCCAGCAGCCACTCGTCCTGTAAGTGTCCACTCACCACCGACTGAAGCATCAAACACAGCGGCTCCTTTGAAGAGTGAGGAGGTTGAATCACTCCACTGATGCATAAATGTATTTCCTCCTGAGGGAAACTCTTTTCAGAGGCTCCGGGAGGTCAGAAAACTTTCTCGGCCCGTCGCCGGTCAGCGCGCGGCGGGTTTTTGATAGGATTGTTTGCAGGATCTGAAGCAGCCTGGGCTATAAAATATTCAACCTCCTGGCAAGTTGGTTTAGAGAGCACCTTTCGGCCACTGCGGTCATTCAGGTTGCAGACTATCAGTTGTGGTTGCATTAAACAGTCCTACCCAGGGGTTCAGTCGGGCTGGAGCGCGCTGGGTTAGAGCTGCTAACGCACTGACTGTTTCCAGTTTGGTCCTTGTGGAATCCGGGGTGCACAGTATTTGTGCTAAATGAAGATAAGCACGGTTACGGAACCTAAAGAACTCTTTAGTAAACCAAGCTGGTAGGAAAAGTGCATGTGCTGAGGAAATGCAAAGCGATTGGGGGAACAAGAGATGAATAAACAACACATAGAGGAGTGTGGGTCAGTATGACTGGGGATTAGAGCTTGGGGATATTATTTATTTATTTATAAATAAATAATTCAGGACAAATCAGATGAAAAACATAAACAGCATCTGGTATTGGGTCACACATAACAAAACAACAAATAAACAAACAAATAAACTCAGATTATAAATTTCCTGTTCTTTTTATTTTACTTTTCTCCCCGCCAAAATACCCCCTCCCCTCTCCACCCCATCCCCCTTTCAGCCCCATTCAACTTCAACTCCATAACTCCCACTCCCTCACTACCCACCCCTCTTCTACATTCCCCCACCCATTGACCTGCCCAATATCCCCAGAACCCTGGGGTGAAAAGATGAAATAAATAAATAATAAATAAAATAAACTAAAAGAAAAGAATAAATAAAAGAATAAAAGAATAAACAGGAAAAAAAATTATATTATTAATAATAATAATAATAATAATAATAATAATAATAATAAGAATAAGAACAATAACAATAACAATAACAAAACAATAATAATAATAATAATAATAATAATTGTTGTTATTATTATTGTTTTGTTTTTGTTATTGTTATTATTATTATTATTATTATTATTATTAATAAGAACAATAACAATGACGACAATAATAATAATAATAATAATAATAATAATTCTTCTTCTTCTTCTTCTTCTTCTTCTTCTTCTTCTTCTTCTTCTTCTTCTTCTTCTTCTTATTATTATTATTATTATTATTAACATCATCATCATCGTTATCATTATTATCCTCATCATCATCATAAATACAAATAAAAATAAATAAATAAATAAATAAACCAAAAGTTAAAATCGGGGTTGGGGAGTGGGTGGGGATCAGTCAGCTGGCATCGGAGCTTGGTGATATTAATTTCCTGTACTGTAGTAGATCTTGAGTTAGCTATGTGTTAGTGTGTGCCTGTAATTCCGTGTACTGGACCGGTGCTGTTGATCTCCTGTAACTGAACAGGATGATCCTCCTGTGTCAGATGGCTAATATATGCGAACGCTGATTTGACAAACTGCTATTTGCCGTGAACCTAATTGAATAAGGCGATTAGGAAGAGCTGCTCAGATGAAGGACTCTGGCTGGATAACAGTACGATCCGTTTGCCAGGGGTTTAAGAGAAACAGTGAATTTCTGCAAATATGTAAAACATGCCATTTACAGAATCAACAAGCCTGGCTGGGTCTCAGCGGGACCGGACCGGACCGAACCTGCCGCTTTAATCCACTCGGGCCGGCGGCTGTAAAGAACAGGCTGATGGAGTTCAGCAAATTTAGAGAACAAACATTTGAACTAGGGATTCCTGTGGGTGGTCTCTACAGCAGGCCGGTGGTCTTGTTTGTTCTGGAAGAGGAGTCAGAACTCAGGAGTCTCTGGTGTTGGATATAGCCTGACCTTCTTAAAAGGATGGGTAAGGCATCGTACCGAGGAGATCACGGTCACGTGGTTTATGGGATGGGATGTAAACCTGAGCCGTAACCCTGATGCTCGTTTAACAGGTGATACTTAAGAGGTTTCCAGCTGCTGTACACGTGTACTGTTCTGTGTACACATAGCAGTCGCTCTAGTGCAGTATCTAGAACCATTTATTTGGCAGTGAGTGTCTCTGTGTTGGTTAAATCACAGTATAATCATTAGAATAGATAAAAATAAACAGAAATGCAGTGTATTAACATTCACTTTGGATCCAGGTTCCATTCTG
>JAMWET010004292.1:50000-52500 GCA_024036415.1 Prochilodus magdalenae
TGTTGTTGTTTTATTCAAGTGGAAACAAGGTACACATTTGAATCAAGTTGCCTGATGTCTTTTTTCAGCTAGCAGTGAACCGGTGCACAGGGAATAGTGTAGCTGTGTGCTGAGATATGAACGAGGCAGGAAGAGGTAGACGGAAACGCTTTGTATCTCTCCTCCTAGCATCTCCAGGCAAACAGAATCGGTTGAGCGAGACATTATTCTGACTTCTGAATGCTCCACATTGGCCTGAGCACAGCAGCGGGATCTGCTGCTCAGTGTAACGGAGGACGGTAAGTGCTGGTCCCAGGTGTGCTTTGCATAGTGGAAATTGCCTGGATATTATTCAACCCTTTTCATCATCCGGACGTCAGCGCTCCGGAATTAATGCCTTTGCATTGCTCCAAAGTTTTCAACCGTCTCCCGGCGTCAGGTCAAATAAATAATCCCTGCCTCCCGAATGAAAAGAGATACCTGAAATTAAATGCCCAATTTTCAGCCCATGATGTTCTCAGAGTCTCCAACCGAGTCAGAAGTTATTACCGTCAACTCTCTGGTCCTTTCCTTTCCCCTTTTTGCTGGGATGCTGGAAAAGTTCTACTGGGCCATGTGGCCAGAAATGTATATCAAGCCATAGTGGTTTTGACAGTTTCTGTATATTGTTGCTCTTTAAAGAACTCCATGTATTCCCATTTTAACCTTTATGCATCATTTGATTGCATACGCTGCTGTTCATGTTGTGTGAAAATTCCATGATTCCAACAGAAATGGCCCAAAGTTGCTTGGGGAAACATCTGTTTCTATTGATTTACAATAAAATAATATTGTGTATTTGCCCTCTGATGTAAAATATCCATTTTGGAGATGCTTGTTTTTCTCAGGACTGGGTTTATATATCATAACATGCCTGGCTCGTTTAACCGTGGAGGTGCGGGAGGCATGGTGAGGCAGAGCAGTGACGTGCACAGTGTCACAGAAGTGCTGGACTCCTGACTGTTAAGTTAGTACCTCTTATATGCTGATGCAACAGCTATGGCACATGTTGATGGCCTTTCAGTGCCCTCTCTGGCACTTACGGCGCAGCCACCGGTGGGGGATGTGGACTGTAAGTGGTCCTGGTAGTGCAAAACTTTATTAGCTGCAAGGGCCATGTGATGAGTTAGAATTTTTTATATGCTGATGCAACATTGGTGTCAGAAGTGGAATAGTGCCCCCAGTGAACTGGAGAAGCATGGCACAACCACAACTCACGAAAGCCAACCAGTCAGAAGTTAGTTCTGTCATCTGTGTTCAGTTGCTGGTCCTTTTCTCTCCCTTTCCCAAAGACAGAGTTTCACTTTTTGGCTGAGGTTCTGACAAAGTTCTAGTGGATGATGTGGCAAGAAATATATATCACAGCATAATGAAACTTTTCAACTTTTTCATGATATGTTGTAGCATTCCTGGCTCATTTGGCCATGGAGGTGCGGGAGGCATAGGGAAGTAGGGAAGGCGGAGCAGTGATGTGGACAGGGTCACTTCTTCTATGGTGATGCTACATTGGTCTCAGAAGTGGAATAGTGGCCCCAGTCAACTGGATAGGCATGGTGCAACCACACCCTCAGGGAACCAATGGAGCCCGGTTTGAGAAAGGCAAAAGAAATGGCCAACTTGGATGGCAGCTAGCTGCAAGGACCTGCCCGCAGAGCAGCATGTTGACCTGATTGCATTCACTGCTGTCCTCAGCAACGATAGAGCTGGCATTGGTGGCATGGTTGGCCAAGACCGAGATTTGATTTGGGATCCCAGTGTAGCATTTGCAGCGCTCTCGTGGCACTTATGGTGTATTCCCCAGTGTAGGAGGCAGACAGTGGCCAAGGAAGTGCAGTCTCTATACCCCAGTGCCCTGAGGGCAGCCCTGAGGGAAGACTGGCGGCAGGCACGATGCATGGCATGCTCTTTCACAGAGACAGTGGACATTCTGAAACTCCTGCTACGAGGGGTCCAGGAACCCCCCTCTCTAAAAAGACTAGCAGTGACATACTGGCATTTGCCCAACCTCCCATCACCGTTACGTTCCCAACCTTAATGATGATGGCACATGGCATGGTTATGTCAGTGAAAGCAGAGCTCAGGTAAAGTGTTACCTTCTCATGGAGCCAATAATCTGCTCCAGAGACCTTTCTGACCCCAATTCTGTCAGTCCATTAACAGGGGTACAAAAACAGGAACTGGGTAATTGGGCACAAACGCTTGGCACAGAAATATAGGCATTGATCTCACCCCTGCTCAAGAAGCACTGGCCAGCTAAGACGTGGACCAGGCTTGTTTTTTACTCGCTCAGCTCCATCTGTCTTCATGCCAAGCAAGTATTCCAGACTGGAATATAAGCAGATATTAAATATTTATAAACACTTATAACACCATAAATATTAAATATGTATATAAGTTCAACAGACAGAAAACGAGTCCCCTGTGACTGAACCGTACCTAATAGCGTGTAGTCCCTCCACCAGCACCAGTATCAGCTGTGACT
>JAMWET010004292.1:57500-130315 GCA_024036415.1 Prochilodus magdalenae
TGTGAACTTGTATTTATGTATTTAATATGAATATGTTTTGAAGCTAAATAAATTAGTATCACTTTAGAATAAGGCTACCTTCAAAAAGTTAATGGACGGTTTACAATTATTTTATTTATGGTTATTAGCATGTCAAACACTTTATAAAGCATTAGCAAGCAGTTATAACACATTCATAAAAAGATCAAATGTGAACTTTTCCATGTATTTAATATGTATATGCTCTGAAGCTAAATAAAATGACATCACTTTAGAATAAGGCTACCCTCAAAGTTAATGGACAGTTTAAAATTACTTTATTCATGGTTATTAATAGGTCATAAACACTTTATAAAGTATTAACAAGCAGTTATAACACATTCATAAAAAGATCAAACGTGAACATACGTATTTATGTATTTAATATGAATATGTTTTGAGGCTAAATTAATTAGTATCACTTTAGAATAAGGCTACCTTCAAAAAGTTAATGGACGGTTTATAATTATTTTATTTGTTATTAGCATGTCATAAACACTTTATAAAGTATTAACAAGCACATGAATAAAGAGGGAAAATTGAGCGCCTCCCTATGGTTAATATAAGTGTACTGTATATTGAAGCTGACAGGCTTATTGCCGACTAATGTTTGTCTGTATTTTTTATTTAATTATAAAAATTAATTACAGGGTACCGCAATAGAATGAAGTCACCCTTATAAAGAGTTTATTAATGTATTTATTAGGTCATACACACTTTACAAAGTATTAACAAGCAGCTATAACACATTAATAAAGAAAGAAAATGAGCTCTTCCATATGACGAATATGTCCCATAATCCCATAGTCCCTGTAGTATTAACAAGTAGTTATAACACATTCATAAAAAGATCAAATATGACTAAAATAAGACTGATATGATCAATATTTATTGAGCTACACATACAGAAGTCTGTCTCTCAGTATGGCGTCGGGCCGCCGTGTTTGCTAACCCAACACGCCAGACGTCTCGGTATGGAGCTGTAGAGGTTCCTGATGGAGTCCTGTGATAATCCATCCCAT
The DNA here is from genome assembly GCA_024036415.1 of Prochilodus magdalenae. Lineage (NCBI taxonomy): Eukaryota > Metazoa > Chordata > Actinopteri > Characiformes > Prochilodontidae > Prochilodus > Prochilodus magdalenae. Next base: position 58,541 of record JAMWET010004292.1, read on the forward strand.
GCAGCTTGAACATCCTCACACAGTTCCTGCAGATGGTGCGGTAGGGGTGGAGGTGGAGGAACACCAGGCCTTCTGGACGTGTGATGACAGACCGTCCATCTTGGTGCTGACCACGGTGCCTCCACACACGGATTCGTTGGGCGTCTCCACCAAGACTAAAGCGGGACTCGTCACTGAAGATGACCCGCTGCCATTCTGAGTCACTCCATGACAGTCTGGTACGACACCACTGCAGTCTTTGGTGACGGTGACGTGGTGTTAAGGACAGTCGTGGTAACGGTCTGTGTGCAGGTAGTCCTGCGTGGTGCAGCCATCTGCCGATGGTGCTGCACTAACAGGAGGACTCATGGAGGACACCACTGCTCGCTGGATGTCTGTAATGGTGGTGTTGGGTCAGTCAGGTACAGAGATAAGGCCGTCCCTGGTTACGTCACATGTGCGGCCGAGTCTGAAACCTGAATCATTAGCATGTCTCACCATGTCAAACCCACACACCAAGTTTGCGTTGATTCCTTCTGGGTGTAGCTACCTGTAGATAGGTGTATATATAGGTGTATATAGGACTGTGGTTCTGTGTGTTTATAACAGGCTTATAAAGTGAGTTGGTTTGGTCTCATGCACTAGTAAGGTCACATGTTCACAAACTGTTATGTGACTGCGTCCAGCATGTTCAGTATAGGCCACCTAGCTCCATACTCCACCGTGGGCTCTGACGGGTTAGCTTTGTGAGGAAGCTCCGAACCGTGTGGAGGTGATGTCAGGATCTCAGTTAGATTCCGAATGTGATTATTCGGAATGTCATATCAGTATTCATTCCCAGCTCCTCAAACAGGACCAACAAGACTCAGCACTTCCCCAAAACACGCACCAAGCTGCGTTCCCCTCTCCTTCATCCTCCTTTCTTTCTTTCCCTTTAGAAATAAAGCCACACAGCACTTCTGGCATGATTGCGAGAACTCGATGAAAACTTCCAACGGGAGAAAATCCCAGCTTCCCGTCAAACTTCCACAGTAACCTTGCTGCATGAAGCCGGGGAGCTTGCGAGCAATCAGACTCCTGTTTAATGACCCAGTGATCTCATTAGTAGCCTGTTTGTGTGTCGCAGGAATTCTCAAATTGCTATAAATATGTATGAAGAGCAGTAATTATGCCAGCTCTGCTTTGGGTGCATGAATATCAGCGAGTAACTGGAACTGCTCAAGTCTAATGGGACCCTCAAGATAGCTTAATTAGCTCGGGTTGCTGTGGCAGTCGGCAGTGGACGCCAGCGGCAGCCCTGTCGTTTGTTTAAGCCACAACTGGACTCCGCTGCATCACGAGTTTGATGGTGATGCTATGCGGTGAGAAATGACTGACGGGAATGATTTAGGTACCAGACTGATCAACAACTAAAGATATCGGCACCAATTTACCATGAGGCGGTCATTGACGCTGTGGGTTTACACCCGTCCGGTCAACACAGTCACCTAAAGTTTGGGCTCAGCCCGTTTTCTTTGTCTGGGAATGCATGAGTATCTGATTAACATGTCTCCTATCTGGAAAGCAGCAGGCCGTCTACTGTAATGAGTTAGAACTGCTCATTACTGATTTATAGGTGTATCTGAGGCACTTAATCACCATATTTACATTCATTTAAAACTAGGGTAAACACGTAACGTAAAGTGTGACTAAAGTAATAATCGTAGTGTTAATCACATCAATTAATCAAATCACGTTTATTGTCACGTCACATTTTCAGGTTAGTGAAAAACTTAGGTGCGTCGTCCCTTACAGTACATAAATACAAAAAATATACATTAGACAATAAATATAAACAATACTAAACACACAATCTGTTTATACTAATATACAGTTTTATATAACAGTAATATAAAGTTATGAATAAAAACTATGGTATATACAGCTGTACATATTTTCTATATAGCACTATGTATATATAATATAGCACTAGGCTGATGTAGATGAGAGATGCAGGGTATATACAGGGCTTAGAATATTGATATATATGTGTGTGTATATGTGTATATATATATATATACACACACACTACAGATATAGAATATAGAGGGAAGATAACAGTAGGTCAGTTTATATGTGTAAGTATAAATATTCTAAATGTAAAGTGCAGAGTGATGACTGACCATTGTTTTGATGGTTTTGGTGAGACGTGTAGGTCCATTTACCGATGCATCAGCACTCCTGGCTGTTCATTAGCCTGATGAGTCTCGGAGGCGGCTGGTTTTGGACTTTACGCCTCAGTTCTGGACTTTATGCTTCAGGTAATTTGTGTGTTTTAATCATATTTGTCTTATTCCTAAAATTTTTCAATGTGGAAATTTTGTGCATTTTGTTTTGAGCCTTGTTCAAAAACACTCTTTATAAAAGCATGGAGAAAAGCCTATAAAGAGGCTTGAGCATGGAGGCAAAATCATAACCAACTTTGGAGCTTTGAGATGAAGCCATAGTGGAGTTTAAAGCTTGGAGAGGAGCCCATAAAGAGGCCTGAAGTTTGGAGAGGAGCCCATAAAGAGGTCTACCAGCAGTGGATAAAATCCCAGTCTACAGGGAGTTCTCCTCGGAGTTGTGCTAGGAAAGGCATCCACCAAATCTGGACCACCTGACCGATTCTTTGATGTAGGAGTGTCTGAACACTGATGTGGCTCCCATCCAAACAGAGCTGTTGTTGGTGCTTGTGGTTTTTAGAGCTAGTAGGTAGGTTCCAGTCGGTGTCTGGGTAGCTAATATTCTGTACAGGGACGTGAGTTTTGGTTCATGCCGCCCAGACCGAGTGTTCAGGACCAGGACCTCCTGGACCAGAGCTGAGAAACTTCAAAAAGCACGGTTTGAGAGGCGGGCCTCAGCACGAGTGCTGCAACCTTATTGAATTTGCAGTCTTGCCAAAGAGATTGCAGAGCTGTGTGCGGTAATGGGTTTTGTCTGGCCAAAAATGTACTTTGGCTCTCCGGGCCTGATTCCTTTTTGATAAGGCCATGTTCATCAGCAGAGACCGGCGCTTTGCCGGCATAGTGCCTCGGCCTGCCGCGTACGGGAGCCGCGGAGCCTGCAGCTACTGTCTCTGAACTGCAGAACGTTGCGGAGAGAGAATGCCTCCGAGTCCTGGCGCTTATCTGAAGTGAAAGTCATCATTACGCTTTTCCCTTTGTTTCCCCCCTCGGCGCTGCTCAGGGATGCAGACTCTTTTTACCCACCGACAGCTAATCCATGGCTAATCTCTGTTGTTTTCTCGCCGTGTGATAAAGGACTGACTGACTTTCTGCAATGTGCGGCGGTTTTTGTTGCTCCACCCTTAATTGACACCCTGTAGGGGAACGCTTCCATCACCCGGCATCAAACTGCACGAGCACTCGAGTTTAAAAACACGGACTTCTTTTAGGTACATTGGCTGATGTGTGCCGTGCTGACCTCTTGTTGACCTCTTTGCTTATCTGGATGGAATGTGAGGTTGATGTACAGATGTCAGGTGGTTATAAAGTGGGCTATGACTAGGGTTTCTTCTTGTTTAGGAGGGGCTTTATCACCGTATGGGTGTCATAAAGCTGAGATTAGCACTGTGGTGCTAATTTATAGCACTGTAAAAACAGGATTAGTTTTTGTAACATTGAAAATTATTAAACCAACAATGTCACTGTAAAATATTAGCTAATTGTCAGTTTGATGACACTCTGGACAGTAATAATAAGAATGACATCTCTGTCATTCCCGTTTCGGACCTGGAATCCCTGGTATAGTGCACGAGACCTCTCACAAGAGCGGCGTAGCAGCACCACATCATGCCCAAGCAACTATGGCTCTTCAGATAGCTGTTGAGTGGGGATAATAATTATTGGATGCCCTGCTGGTTTCAGAGGTTTACCCCCTTACAAAGACATGACCAGTCCTAACACAGAGCGACAGAATATCAACAAAGACGTGCAGAAAATATCACACAGGTTATAAATTTGTTTGGATTTGAAAAACTGCAATAACATGACTTAGCCCATGGTGGAGAAGCCCTTGTTGGCAAGCACAGAGGTCCGACGGTTGGTCCCCAGGTTTGCCCGTGTCTCGGGGGATGGCACACTCCTCTTTACACTGTCCAAATCCTGAAGGTTTCGAGGCTGTTGCTTGGCGACTCGTAGTTTGAGCTCCCTCTACAGATTAAGGTCCGAAGACTGACTAGGCCACTTCAGGAACTTAATGTGCTTCTGCTTACACCACTCCCTTCCTGTTGCCTTGGTCGTATGTCTTGGGTCATTGTCATGCTGGAGGACCCATCCATGACCCATCTTCAGTGTTCTGGCTGAGGCCAGGAGGTTCTCATTCAAGGGTCTACGGTTCGTGGCCCCGTCCATCAGCCCCGGTACCCTTAGCAGAGAAACAACCCCTCCATGTTTGCCAGTGGGAATGGTGTATATCCAGCATTTCTCGAAACACTGTAATCGAGTTGATGCCAAAGAGCTGAGGTTTGGTCTCCTCTGACCACAGTCCCTTCTTGAGCAGAGGGACTTTGTGGGAACTGCAGGATGTCGATCCGTTACGGTGAAGTGTGTTACTAATGGTTTTCCTGGTCACTGTGCTCCCAGCTGCCTGGAGATCATTAACAAGCTGCTCCCATGTAGTTCTGGGTTGATACCTCATTTTTCTCTGAATCATCCTTACCCCACGAGGTGAGATCCTGCATGGAGCTCCAGAGCGAGGGCGATTGACCGTTATCTTGTATTTCTTCCATTTCTGAATTATCGCGCCGACAGTGGTCTCCTTCTCACCAAGCTTCTCGCTGATGTTCTTGTAGCCCGTTCCAGCCTGGTGCAGTTCTACAGTCGTGTCCCTGACGTCATTTGCCAGCAGGGGATTAAATAATTATTTGCCCCACTGTATATAAAAAGGAGCTGGTTTGTTATTCCCAGCATGAGCATCATGACAGAGGCTGGAAAGAGACGGAAGAAGCCGTTGTCAGAGGAAGTGGGTGGGAGAGGGACCTGGCAAGAGCTCAGACCAGGGTAAATCTCAGACTGGCTTTTACTCCTTGAAGGGAAAGGAAGAGAGACCTTAATCTGTTCATTTATATAACAACTTTCATATACATATATACTGTATGATTGGTCAGAAGGTGTTGATTGGTCAAAAGCTGTCCCTGATTGATCAGGAGCTGTCCCTAATTGGTCAAAAGCTGTCCTTGATTATTCAGAAGCTGTCACTGATTGGTCAGAATGTGTCGCTGATCGATCAGAAGGTGTTGATTGATCAGACGCTGTCCATGATTGGTCAAAAGCTGTCATTGATTGATCAGAAGGTGTCCCTGATTGATCAGAATCTGTCCTTAATTGGTCAAAAGCTGTCATTGATTGATCAGAAGGTGTCCCTGATGGATCAGAATCTGTTGATTGGTCAAAAGCTGTCCTCGATTGATCAGCAATGTCCATGATTGGTCAGAAGGTGTCCCTGATTGATCAGAATCTGTTGATTGGTCAAAAGCTGTCCTCGATTGATCAGAAGCTGTCCATGGTTGGTCAGAAGCTGTCAATGACTGATAAGAAGTTTTCTTTGATCGGTCAGAAGGTGTCCCTGATTGGTCAGAAAGTGTCCCTGATTAGTAAGAACTGTCTTTAATTGGTCAGAAGCTTTCTCTGATTGGACAAGAAGTTGTTTTTGATCTGACCTGAATTCAACCGACCCTGGAACAGGTCGGGTGTGCAGAGTAAGTTTTGGTGATGCATCCCAGTAAAAAGACAGAGGACCAAGCCCACCCAACATCAACAAGGCTAATACAAACGCAGCCAGATTCTAATTCCTCATAGAGCTTACAGTCTGTACATGCTGCAGTAATTCACAGACTTAGCAGCAGTGCTGGCTCAGTGCAGGGTGCTGCTCCCTCAGTTCGAGTGTTCCACACAGTGACACGCCATTCCGAATCTGTTTAAACACACGTGACCGTTTCCCTTAGCGGTTAATGGCTGGCTTCACCTACAGTCCATTATTGCACGTTCTCGAGTAATGTGAAATATGTACTTTAGGGTTGGATAGATAATGAGCAGAGGATGAAGAACAGTGGGTGGCTTGCAAAACAAGCTGCACGAGCACTCGAGTTTAAAAACACGGACTTCTTTTAGGTACATTGGCTGATGTGTGCCGTGCTGACCTCTTGTTGACCTCTTTGCTCTTCTGGATGGAATGTGAGGTTGATGTACAGATGTCAGGTGATTATGAAGTGGGCTATGAATCAGGGTTTCTTCTTGTTTAGGAGGGGCTTTATCACCGTATGGGTGTCATAAAGCTGAGATTAGCACTGTGGTGCTAATTTATAGCACTGTAAAAACAGGATTAGTTTTTGTAACATTGAAAATTATTAAACCAACAATGTCACTGTAAAATATTAGCTAATTGTCAGTTTGATGACACTCTGGACAGTAATAATAAGAATGACATCTCTGTCATTCCCGTTTCGGACCTGGAATCCCTGGTATAGTGCACGAGACCTCTCACAAGAGCGGCGTAGCAGCACCACATCATGCCCAAGCAACTATGGCTCTTCAGATAGCTGTTGAGTGGGGATAATAATTATTGGATGCCCTGCTGGTTTCAGAGGTTTACCCCCTTACAAAGACATGACCAGTCCTAACACAGAGCGACAGAATATCAACAAAGACGTGCAGAAAATATCACGAAATAAAGGTTATAAATTTGTTTGGATTTGAAAAACTGCAATAACATGACTTAGCCCATGGTGGAGAAGCCCTTGTTGGCAAGCACAGAGGTCCGACGGTTGGTCCCCAGGTTTGCCCGTGTCTCGGGGGATGGCACACTCTTCTTTACACTGTCCAAATCCTGAAGGTTTCGAGGCTGTTGCTTGGCGACTCGTAGTTTGAGCTCCCTCTACAGATTAAGGTCCGAAGACTGACTAGGCCACTTCAGGAACTTAATGTGCTTCTGCTCACACCACTCCCTTCCTGTTGCCTTGGCCGTATGTCTTGGGTCATTGTCATTCTGGAGGACCCATCCATGACCCATCTTCAGTGTTCTGGCTCAGTTCCAGTGTTCCACAGAGTGACACGCCATTCCGAATCTGTTTAAACACACGTGACCGTTTCCCTTAGCGGTTAATGGCTGGCTTCACTTGCAGTCCATTATTGCACGTTCTCGAGTAATGTGAAATATGTACTTTAGGGTTGGATAGATAATGAGCAGAGGATGAAGAACAGTGGGTGGCTTGCAAAACAAGAGAGAGATTAATGTGCTCCTCCAAAAATAAGTTTATTAAAAATCTAGAGGTGTATTAGATAGTTAAGGCACAGGAGAGCACCAGTTTTTCAACCTTTAATCCCAAAAAACAATCTTTCTGCTTTTAATGTACAACCCCAGTTCCAAAACTAATACTAATAAATCAGAGGCAGTTATCAGTGAGTTCTGTTCGTCCTGTATGTGAAGAGCTGAGAAGACAACTCTGCAGTGCACATTTCAACACTAGCTCAGAGACCCAGTGCAGGACAAGAGAGAGAACACTCACTCGGAAACACAGTGCAGGATTTTAACACTCGTTCGGAAATGCAGTGCAGGATTTAAACACTCGCTCTGAAACACAGTGCAGGATTTTAACACTCGTTCGGAAATGCAGTGCAGGATTTCAACACTCGCTCTGAAACACAGTGCAGGATTTCAACACTCACTCGGAAATGCAGTGCATGATTTTAACACTCACTCAGAAACGCAGTGCATGATTTCACCACTTGCTCGGAAACGCAGTGCAGGATTTCAACACTCACTCGGAAACACAGTGCATTATTTTAACACTCGCTCAGAAACACAGTGCAGGATTTCAACACTCACTCAGAAACGCAGTGCAGGATTTCAACACTCGCTCTGAAACACAGTGCAGGATTTCAACACTCACTCGGAAATGCAGTGCATGATTTTAACACTCACTCAGAAACGCAGTGCATGATTTCACCACTCGCTCGGAAACGCAGTGCAGGATTTCAACACTTGCTCAGAAACGCAGGGCATGATTTTAACACTTGCTCAGAAACACAGTGCAGGATTTCAACATTCGCTCAGAAAAACAGTGCAGGATTTTAACACTCACTCAGAAACGCAGTGCATATTTTCGATAATCGCTCAGAAATGCAGTGCAGGATTTCAACACTCGGAGACGCAGTGCAGGATTTCAACACTCTCTCAGAAACACAGTGCAGGATTTCAACATTCGCTCAGAAAAACAGTGCATGATTTTAACACTCACTCAGAAACGCAGTGCATATTTTCGATAATCGCTCAGAAATGCAGTGCAGGATTTCAACACTCGGAGACGCAGTGCAGGATTTCAACATTCACTCAGAAACGCAGTGCAGGATTTCAACACTCGCTAGGAGACACAGTGCATGATTTCAAGACTCGCTCAGAATCGCAGTGCATGATTTCAACACTCGCTCGGAAGCACAGTGCATGATTTCAACACTCGCTCAGAACCCCAGTGCATGATTTCTACACTCGCTCAGAAACGCAGTGCATGATTTCTACACTCACTCAGAAACACAGTGCAGGATTTCAACACTCCTTCAGAAATGCAGTGCATGATTTCAAAACTCTCTCAGAAACACAGTGCAGGATTTTAACACTCGTTCGGAAATGCAGTGCAGGATTTCAACACTCGCTCTGAAACACAGTGCAGGATTTCAACACTCACTCGGAAATGCAGTGCATGATTTCAAACTCACTCGGAAACGCAGTGCAGGATTTCAACACTCGCTCGGAAACCCAGTGCATGATTTTAATACTCACTCGGAAACGCAGTGCATGATTTCAACACTCGCTCAGAACCCCAGTGCAGGATTTCAACACTCACTCAGAAACGCAGTGCAGGATTTCAACACTCACTCAGAAACACAGTGCAGGATTTCAACACTCACTCGGAAATGCAGTGCATGATTTTAACACTCACTCAGAAACGCAGTGCATGATTTCACCACTCGCTCGGAAACGCAGTGCAGGATTTCAACACTTGCTCAGAAACGCAGGGCATGATTTTAACACTTGCTCAGAAACACAGTGCAGGATTTCAACATTCGCTCAGAAAAACAGTGCAGGATTTTAACACTCACTCAGAAACGCAGTGCATATTTTCGATAATCGCTCAGAAATGCAGTGCAGGATTTCAACACTCGGAGACGCAGTGCAGGATTTCAACACTCTCTCAGAAACACAGTGCAGGATTTCAACATTCGCTCAGAAAAACAGTGCATGATTTTAACACTCACTCAGAAACGCAGTGCATATTTTCGATAATCGCTCAGAAATGCAGTGCAGGATTTCAACACTCGGAGACGCAGTGCAGGATTTCAACACTCTCTCAGAAACACAGTGCAGGATTTCAACACTCGCTCGAAAATGCAGTGCATGATTTCAACACTTGCTCAGAAACGCAGTGCATGATTTCAACACTCGCTCAGAAACACAGGGCATGATTTCAACACTCGCTCAGAAAGGCAGTGCATGATTTCAACACTCGCTCAGAAACTCAGTGCAGGATTTAAGCACTCGCTCAGAAACGCAGTGCGGGATTTCAACACTCCTTCAGAAATGCAGTGCATGATTTCAAAACTCTCTCAGAAACACAGTGCAGGATTTCAACACTCTCTCAGAAACACAGTGCAGGATTTCAACACTCGCTCGAAAATGCAGTGCATGATTTCAACACTTGCTCAGAAACGCAGTGCATGATTTCAACACTCGCTCAGAAACACAGGGCATGATTTCAACACTCGCTCAGAAACACAGGGCATGATTTCAACACTCGCTCAGAAAGGCAGTGCATGATTTCAACACTCGCTCAGAAACTCAGTGCAGGATTTAAGCACTCGCTCAGAAACGCAGTGCGGGATTTCAACACTCCTTCAGAAATGCAGTGCATGATTTCAACACTCGTTTGGAAGCGCAGTGCAACCAACAGGTAGCATGGAGGTTGTTCATATTGCAACCCTTTACTGGACTGAGGAAAGTGCTTCATATAATTACAGATAGCTTTAGATTTTTTATGCTATAGTACTAGAAAGCATATTCCAAACACTCGTTTGGAAATGCAGTGCATCCAACAATACAGGCAGCATGGAGCTTCTTTATATAGTAATGGGCGACACCGTGGCAATCAGAAACCACATGACGATCAGTTTTACTGGCATGTCCAATGAGAACTCTGGGGACAGGTTTTAAATGGGAAGGTGAACCGGACATCTCTGGAAGCTCTGTTGCTGATATGTTATATAAGGCCGAGCTCGTGTCTGAAACTGGACCAGCACTCCTATGTGTCTGAGTGAAACTAATAGGCGGCCTAGTTGAGATGACTGCTCAATCAGAGGCCCCCGCTGTTCCCTGCTATATATAGCAGTAGGACCACCCTGTCCCATCAGAACAGCTTCACTCCGTATCGGAATGCTGTCATCCTAACCTGCATGTCAGGGACAAGGGATGTCGGGGGTGCTGGTGGAGCTGCAGCAGTCCATGTTTCAGGACTGTCACTGTTAAAAAACTGTAATAGCAAAAAGCACATGTCCATTAAACCCCACACTAACACACCACCACCACCAGTCAGTGTCACTGCAGGGCTCAGAATGATCCACCATCCACATTATACCCCTGCTCTGTGGTGGTCTTGTGGGGGTCCTGACCATTGGAGAACAAGGTAATACAGCATACAGAGAAACAGATGGACTACAGTCTGGACCTGTACACCTACAGAGTGGACACAGGGTGTAGATACACTGAGGTGGTCATAACTTTAGGCCTGATATACTGTGCACTGTAGTCCTACTGGACTGTTGCTGAACAGAGCTGCACTGTACAGGCCGGAGAGCTCTTACACACAGTCCCTATCACTGTAAACACACAGCACTGGCGGTACAAAGGCTCGGTTCACCCTGCCAGGCGAGCTTGTGATCCAGGCTGCTTCCTCGTGCCTCACACTGCATCAGGACGATATGGAGATTTTACGCCCACATCAAAGCTCCTCTTTGTGCAGTTGCAGGTTGTCAGTTCAGGGACGGCGGTTTCATTGATGTGCTGAAGCTTCCTCTGTATCTCACTCCTTGTTTTATTTCACCCACCTTACAGCCAGTAATTAAATCAGTCTCTGTGGCTTCCTGGGGTTCGGGTTTTAGTTCACGCAGGCCTCAGCCCAGCTAAGCGTCCACGGCTGGAGCTGCTCATTCAGAGCCTAAACGTATGGTCTGGTATGTAAATGAGCTGGTATGTAAATGAGCTTTGAGACGGTTGGCTAATAGAAGAAGCTGTTATTGTTTACTATAACCGGTTGGGCCCAAAAGGTAGATCTGAAGTTTAGGTGTGGATCTATATGGACGTGCTTTATGGTGAATATGACTCGCGTGTGTGTATATACAGTATATATACACCGACACACCAAGTATGTGTTAAGTTCTGTCTCAGGTCTTTCTTGGTTTCTTTGTTTTTTAGCCCCTCCCTGTCTACACCCTTTTGCCATGCCGCTCACCTGCTCCTAGTTTGTGACTTGCCCGTCATTGCATATTTATACCCCTAGTCAGGTCTACGAATGTTGTCATCTTGAGAAGAACCAAGACTCAAAAGGGGAACCCATCCTCCTCAGGTCCACAAGCAAAACAAGCTCTAAAGCTACATAAAGGATCAGTGAATGCAGAACTGTCAGTGTGAGAGCAGCAGTGAGAAACAGACCGGAACGTCTCAGTGAATCACTACTGCAAAAACCCGCAGTGATGATGGATTATTAAGAATATGAGAAGTATACAGTGAAAAATCTGATTACAGTGGCATGCAGGTGAAGCTTCCACACAACATAGGACAGTTGGAAGCTCCATGGTAGATAAAATACTACTAATAATGATCATAAATGAGTCACATTATTATTATTATTATTATTATTGTTATTCTTCTTCTTAATATTATTATTATTATTATGGGAGGTCAAATGGTCATAAAAACTTGCAAGCAGTCACACCCAGTTAGGGCATATACAGCAGCAGCATCAGACCACACAGGATATCCAGTTGTTCTGCATCAGACCACACAGGATGTCCAGTTGTTCTGCATCGGACTACACAGTATGTCCAGTTGTTCTGCATCGGACCACACAGGATATCCAGTTCTGCATCAGACCACATAGTATGTCCAGTTGTTCTGCATCAGACCACACAGGATGTCCAGTTGTTCTGCATCAGACCACATGGGATGTCCAGTTGTTCTGCATCAGACCACACAGGATGTCCAGTTGTTCTGCATCTGACCACACAGGATGTCCAGTTGTTCTGCATCAGACCACATGGGATGTCCAGTTGTTCTGCATCAGACCACACAGGATGTCCAGTTGTTCTGCATCTGACCACACAGGATGTCCAGTTGTTCTGCATCAGACTACACAGGATGTCCAGTTGTTCTGCATCGGACAACACAGGATGTCCAGTTGTTCTGCATCGGACAACACAAGATGTCCAGTTGTTCTGCATCAGACCACATGGGATGTCCAGTTGTTCTGCATCAGACCACACAGGATGTCCAGTTGTTCTGCATCAGACCACACAGGATGTCCAGTTGTTCTGCATCTGACCACACAGGATGTCCAGTTGTTCTGCATCTGACCACACAGGATGTCCAGTTGTTCTGCATCAGACTACACAGGATGTCCAGTTGTTCTGCATCGGACAACACAAGATGTCCAGTTGTTCTGCATCAGACCACACAGTATGTCCAGTTGTTCTGCATTGGACCACACAGGATATCCAGTTCTGCATCAGACCACATAGTATGTCCAGTTGTTCTGCATTGGACCACATAGTATGTCCAGTTGTTCTGCATCGGACCACATAGTATGTCCAGTTGTTCTGCATTGGACCACACAGGATGTCCAGTTGTTCTGCATCAGACTACACAGGATGTCCAGTTGTTCTGCATCGGACTACACAGTATGTCCAGTTGTTCTGCATCGGACAACACAGGATGTCCAGTTGTTCTGCATCGGACAACACAGGATGTCCAGTTGTTCTGCATTGGACCACACAGGATATCCAGTTCTGCATCAGACCACATAGTATGTCCAGTTGTTCTGCATTGGACCACATAGTTTGTCCAGTTGTTCTGCATTGGACCACATAGTATGTCCAGTTGTTCTGCATTGGACCACATAGTATGTCCAGTTGTTCTGCATCGGACCACATAGTATGTCCAGTTGTTCTGCATTGGACCACACAGGATGTCCAGTTGTTCTGCATCAGACTACACAGTATGTCCAGTTGTTCTGCATCAGACCACATAGTAGCCTCCTGTTGTTTCCTGCTTGGTGTTTTGTCTTGTGGAGACCTTCTCTCTTTCTTTGTTCCTTTCCGTCTTCATGTCTGGTGGTCTTTGTGTTTTGTGTTTTTGGTCAGCCTTTTGGTTTTATCTCCATACGGAGGACAGTTATTCCTGCATTTTATTTTCCATTCCATTTCAATACATTTGCTAGTGTTGCACATGCATCCCGCCTCCTCAAAAGTTGCGACACCCAGTCATTTTTATAGCCGTATGTAAATTGTTTATAAACAGTGTTGGCTGAGGTACACAAGTCGCGGGTCTGCCATGGGCATGTGCTAGTCATGTGCAGCCTCTGCTTCAGCAATGGACCATTGGCCTGTCCAGGGTGCTTCCTGGTGAGTGCTGGGATAGGCTTGTTTGGTTTGGACGTGTTACGTAGGCCAAAAGGAAGGACAGACTATGGCCATGATGTAGTGAATCACCAGAACCAAAACATACTGCCATAGTGGGCAGCAAAAATGTTGATAGTCTGTTCATGTCCTACCTTATTGTTTTGGTCCATCATTTGGTGACTGGTTGGGTTTCCTGACCAGAAGTTAAAGTGTCTGGTCTCTTACTTTCAATGTAGAACAGCAACTGAAGCAGGTTAAGTCCTCTCTCTGTCGCTCTTGTTCTCTTTACCTGCTAGCATGGAAACGTGCACAGGTAGAGCTGGCGATTCGGGGCCGCTGCGTTACACACCTGTGTCTGAAGCCACATGCACAGCGCTAAATAGCGTGTCCGATTAGCACACCATCAGCGGTGCCATTACTATTTATAACATGCTGTTTGAATTCTGGTACACAACACATCAATGGCTTGGATCAAAGAGGCGAATGTGACATTGTGGGTGAAATGGAGGCAAAAAATGCCCCCCGTGACTGAAAGGTACCTAATCGCGATTAACACCTCTGCGGGAACCAATAACAGCTGGGACTGGATTGGGCATGTGCTGGACCAGTTTCTGGATGTCAATGTTCAGACACTCCTACATCAAAGAACTGGTCAGGTGGTCCAGATTTGGTGGATGCCTTCCCTGGCACAATTCCGAGGAGAATTCCCTGTAGGCTGGGATTGTATCCACTGCTGGTAGACCCGTATAACCGTACGCTTCCATACACCTGCAGATTCAGCTACTTCCTCCACACTATGGTCTTTGGCCACGCCCACATGTAGTCCCTCCTTTTTAGCCAATCATTAACATCTGCTCTGGAGCCATTTTCCACACATGGAACAAGACATTCCCTGCACTGTAGCACCTCTTCCCAATCTATGGCTCCTGCAGGGCTTAATAGCCCCATCATCCTTGTGCAGCACCATCTGCAGGAGCCTAAAGCTACTACCACCTTAAACACACAAGCTGAATAATGTTTTATTGTCTGATGAGAGAGTTCTAAATCAAAACCCAAAAATTTGTGTGCATGGAATTGTGTTATTAAGGACTAAAATCACGACACAAAAGTCAGATCAAACTAGTGTTTGGTTTTGGCCCTCCTCTAAAGTGGCTGAGATCTCATTTACGCCTCTTTGGCTGTAGGCCCTTAAAATAGTACACTGGAAAGCCCTCTCCAAGCAGCAGCTGTCCAGTTGGTCTGTGGTCTTAGTGGGCTCTTAAAGAGCCCAATTTAACAGCCCTGCAGATTAGCGTATCACTATAGCTGTTACGCTGCCTGTGATTCTGCAGTTCTGAGTCGTGTTGCGTGCTCGTGTATCTGTTCCTGTTAAACAAAAACGAAATCAATCAAATACCATCATCATCTCCGGAGAGCGCAGCTTACCGTACTCCAGAGCACCATGAGAGCACGTTCCCAGCACGAGGCAGCCAGGGAAGCTCATCAAAAGGCATGGCTAATGTACGGTTTGCGGTCAGGAGTGCAAGAACGTGTCTCTCTTACACCGCCTTGGGTTTCCAGGGCAACAGGTTGTGGATAAAGAGAAGCGAGGATCCCGGGAAATCTGTCCTTCGGCTTCGGCTCTCCGGGGAGAGCGACGCATCAGTGACTGCTGTGAAGTGAGGAATAACTGAGATCATGGAACTGAACTGCGGTGCATGGAACTGGTTCAGCTCTGTTTGTTGCTTGGCTAAAATCAGATGCACTTGTTCCAAAGCCTCGAGTCATGAGCATCCATGACATCATGGACCATACTTTATCTTCAGTCTCCAGCCATGAAAGCAAGCACATGAATAGTGTTAGCTATTGGCTCTATGGACCAGTGGACACATAGGCTTGGGTGGTATATGAAGCTTAGCACATCCGTCGTTGTCCAGTGAATGATAGTAAGTGTACTGATATTTAAGGTGGTAGTAACTTCAGGCTCCTGCAGATGGTGCTGCATGAAGATGACGGGACTAGAGATACCTGATCATACTTGACAAAGAAACAAGTGGCCAGTCGTTTCCCTTAGGGAGTATGTATTGTGTTGCTGATTTAGTGATAAGCTTAAAAATGGAAAAATGGAGTTTCGATTTTCCTAAATTTGTACAGGGTGGGAGTAACTGATGCTAACTCCTAGCTGGCTAGTTAGCATCACTTATGGTCAGCCTTAAGCCAGTAGTACTCATCCGAGTGCAGATCTGCCTCCACTGTGGCCTGCAGTGGCTAAAATCCCAGCATGTTGTCCGTTGTGCAAAGGTAACCCGAATCTCAGCCTCAGTAATGTAGCCTGAAGGCTGAACAGTCCCATGAGCTGTACGAGCTGCTCCAGCTCCACATCCTCGCATTGTCTTGTCAGAGTAGAGTAAACCTACGCTCACACTAGCAGTGGACAAAGAGACAAGTGGCCAGCCATTTCCCTTTGGGAGTACGCATTGTGTAGCTGATTTAGTGACAAGCAACCACATATGGTTTCTACAGGGTGGGAGAAACTGATGCTAATTCTCGCTAGCTAGTTAGCACCACTTATAACACACCAGACTTGGGCCAAGAGCACTCAAGCAGCTCCGCAGATCTGCCAAAGTATAGCTGCACTGTGGCCCTTATACTTCAACCACATTGTTGGGCCACAACATTGACACCAGAATTGGCCCTAGGGGGCCACACGTCCAGTTTAGGTCAGACAGTCCATTTTTTCAACTCCCAGTACTCCGACCTGTGCCGGACGGACGTCTGTAAGTCCTCTTTTCGGGAACTATTTGAAATGTTCACTCGCCAACAATATTATGTGGCTCACGATATGCCTTGCATTTCATTGGTTTAATAAGGTCATGTGAAGCTGTGACTGTAGGGTTGCCACCTTTCAGAAATGAAAAAGGACTGGGGGCGTGGTCATGTGTGAGTGATGTGTTTGAAATCGCGTCCTGTATTTGAGGGGTGGTGGGCGATTGTTTGGGGGAGATTGATGTGTGTGTGACAGACGTGTATATCGGACATTTATAGAAATACGGAACAAATTTGCACATGTTTATGGAAATGCGGAACAAATTTACGGACATTTATAGAAATACGGAACAAATTTACGGACATTTACGGAAATACGGAACAAATTTACGGACATTTACGGAAATACGGAACAAATTTACGGACATTTACGGAAATACGGAACAAATTTACGGACATTTACGGAAATACGGAACAAATTTACGGACATTTACGGAAATACGGAACAAATTTACGGACATTTACGGAAATATGGAACAAATTTACGGACATTTACGGAAATACGGAACAAATTTACGGACATTTATGTAAATACGGAACAAATTTACACACATTTACGGAAATACGGAACAAATTTACGGACATTTATGGAAATACGGAACAAATTTACGGACATTTATGGAAATACGGAACAAATTTATGGACATTTACGGAAATACGAAACAAATTTACGGACATTTATGTAAATACGGAACAAATTTACGCACATTTACGGAAATACAGAACAAATTTACACACATTTACGGAAATACGGAACAAATTTACACATATTTACGGAAATACGGAACAAATTTACAGACATTTATGGAAATACAGAACAAATTTACACACATTTACGGAAATACGGAACAAATTTAAGGGACATTTACGGAAATACAGAACAAATCGTGTCGCGTATTGGTTTAATACGGGACGCAACATTTAATTGCCAAATAAAGGACGATTCCATATTTTACGGGACGGGTGGCAACCCTATGTGACTGGCTTACCGGCTAACCACAGGTCAGTTAGTAAGCTCCGGTCTGCCTCACTAATGTCATACGGTCCACCTGATTAGGTGGGTAAAGCAGATATGTATGTTCATATCTGCCCCATAGTCAGCCAACACTCACAGCACTATCTGATATGTGGGTTTATTAAATTAGCAAGCATCATTGAGCTAGCTAACTTAACTCTGCGCTGACGGTACCCGCCCCTATAATATAAAATGTAGAAATATGATATATAAATGTACATGTAGCAGAGCGCACAGAAATAGCTGCACAGAGAGATCTGTTCAGGCACGTGGCTGTGAAAGCAGCTGTAGTAGGTTCCGACTGGGTGAAGATTCTAATAGATGATCTCCAGTTTTTTTCTTAGCTACAAACACAATATAGTGGCTATATTTCAGATTCAAAAGCAATTACAGATACATGGAGCAATTACAGCTTCAAAGCCCGTTGCTTTGTGTTCCTGCGTCTGGAGCTCGGCCTGTGAATTGGAATTTGAAGTCCTTTGGGTTTACGGTGCATTAAAGCAGGGTCGCCACTTTGTTCTGAAATCACAGCGTTGGTTTCAAATATGCAGCCATCTAAAATAGCCTTGTCCCTGAAGCAGTCTTTTAAATCGCTGCATTTTTTGCTCGCTCGTTTCTCTCTCTCTGTTTCTCTCTCCGCCTCTCATGTCTCACTCTTTTTCTCTCGCTCTTCCACACAGTTGCTTTCTCCGGCCTGGGCTTCACCTCTTTCTACTTGGCGGGCAAGCTGCAGTGCTTCACGGACAACGGGCGTGGACGCAGCTGGCGCCTGTGTGCCATGATCCTGCCCCTCTACAGCGCCATGATGATCGCCCTGTCCCGCACCTGCGACTACAAGCACCACTGGCAAGGTCAGAGAACTCCCCGGGCTCCCGACTCAAACAGGCAGATCCAATCTGTGGGCTAGATGCTGACTCGGAGTAGACGGACTGGGAGTTTATGTCCGTTTGACTGATCCGTTTAATGGGCGCTTGGTTCGACGTCAGTAGACGGAATTAGGGCATCGCTCAGGCACGCGAAAAAAGTCGATCCGATAATGTGGGACGGACGTAGTGAGCCTTCTGCACCAGTTTTAATCAATCGCTAAATCAGCAACAAACTAAATACTCCTAGCACAAGCATTCCAGGAGGTGTCACTCAAAAGTTGCTAGGCCATTGCTATGTTACCCTAGGTGGACGCTCAGGGGTTATCATGCCAATATAATGGTGTTCCAGGTGGTTGCTAGGACGTAATGATGATAAGTAGGGTAAGGGTTGCCACTGATGTAGTCTCACCTGGCCAGACTGTCTAGGAACGTTCTGGAACCTTTCGTCATTTAACAAAGTCTACTACTTCAGGAACAGGAGAGATCGGATGCACGCAAAACGGCCAATCATAAGGCGCTATGTGGCACAGGAGTAAGGAACTTACTTCCAGATGGATAACTCAGGCAGTACCAATCCAGAAAGGTATTTAACCAGGATACTGGAAACGGTATTCCCAGATTAATAAATGGAAGTAGCTCAATGTAACCTATGTCACAATTCACAATAACTGCAATCATAGCTACGGATAAACCATAATAATAAAATCATGTTGTATCTGAGTTTGTAAAGTCAAATACTCCAGAGTATATAATGGATTTACTTTGTTTTCCCAGTTTTCCAGCTTCCTAAAGCAGGTAGAGCTGCTGCATTAGCCTCACTGAGGATCCTCTGTGTTTGCTAACGTTAGCCGCTGAAGCTAATCCCAGTTTAGTGAATCCTTTACTCTCCAGATGGAGATGAAGCTCCACCAGCACTATGATACTCCAGTAAGAGCTCCAGAGTGTAAACTAGGACTGGATGATGGTGTTCTGATCCATATGTGTAGAGTTATTACTCTGTAGAGAGCGTTACTACATCAGGAGACCAGCTAGGAGAAGCTAACGCTGTTAGCGCTTATGCTAGCAGCCACAGAGCGAGTGTTTCTGCTCATATTAACACTCGACAGAGAAAAATAAAAGCTGGGGTTGATTGTAAAGCAGGTAGAGCTGCTGTATTGGCACTGAGGATTCTCAGTGTTTGCTAACATTAGCAGCTGAAGCTAATCCCAGTGAAGCTAGCAGTGGTGGAGTCCAGAATAGAGAGTACTGTTGCCTCAATGATCCCATTGCTAGCATGTATTTGGGAACACAGTTTTTTTATTTCGATACAGGAATCTGAGCGTTTGCCTGAACTTAGATTCCAAATTAAAGCGGCGGTTATAAAAAATCTTATGGAATCCCATCTTAAATATTAAAATATATATTTTAATTTTTAAACAAAACATGAGAATGTCTCGTTCCATGTGTGGAAAATGGCTCCAGAGCAGATGTTAATGACTGGCTAAAAGGAGTGACTGCATGTGGGCGTGGCCAAAGACCATAGTGTGAAGGAAGTAGCTGAATCTGCAGGTGTATGGAAGCGTACGGTCATACGGGTCTACCAGCAGTGGATAAAATCCCAGTCTACAGGGAATTCTTCTCGGAATTGGGCCAGGGAAGGCATCCACCAAATCTGGACCAGCCAAGCAGTTCTTTGATGTAGGAGTGTCTGAACACTGATGCGGCTACACCCAGAACCTCGTCCAGTCCATGCCCAATCCAGTCCCAGCTGTTATTGGTGCTGATAGAGGTGTTGCATGCTAGTAGGTACATTTCAGTCAGCCAATAATGAATCGACCAATCCAGGAGATCTCAGAACTCAAGTCAAACTTTGTGGGAGTAAGTCGGAATGAGGGTTTCCTTCTCCAGCTCACTTGCAGATAGGGTGTTGTTTATCCTTGGGAATAAATTGAGAGCATCTGTATCCTTAGGAAACGGCGCCGGACGATTAAAGATTATCACCTTAAATGAGAGCTCTAAAACAGATTGGCTGGAAAAGAGTCTCAGCGTACTTCAGGCCATCCAGAGGAGAAACGACCATTCGACTGAAATGAGAAACGTCTATTAGCTGCCGGGACATTCTGCTGGTGACTAGTTAGCATCATAAACAAACCTCCTCTCCCGCTGGACTAATAAAAACCCAGAAGTGTGCAGTCTCGTAAAACAGACTCAATGAGCTTCTGCTTCATTCTTTAATTTCTAAATTCTGTTCTATCAGATATTCGTTTCGTCCTTACACAAAAACATACTTAGACAAATCCAATCATGGAGCAGGTGCTTCAAACAGTACTGCAGATGTGGCTGAGAGACGAAGTGGACAATTCCTTCAGTCGGTTTAATTAATCCAGCCCTTCAGTAGTTGAATTTCATGTAGTAAACTGAGGTAAACACTTTACACTGCAGTGGGTTGGGGGGGCCTGGGCTTTGAGTGGGATTTCGGTGGGAGGCAGCAAACTGCCATCCTACACAAAATTCAGACAAACCATTTTCCAGGTCTGCAGTGACCATTCCTGACTTCAGCATGCAGCCTACAGTGTCAGATAGTAACTCAGTAAGTGTAATGTGTTAGTGTGCTGTAAGTAGCGTGTCGGTGTACAGTAACTCAGTAAGTGTAATGCGTTAGTGTGCTGTAAGTAGCGTGTCGGTGTACGGTAACTCAGTAAGTGTAATGTGTTAGTGTGCTGTAAGTAGCGTGTTGGTGTACAGTAACTCAGTAAGTGTAATGTGTTAGTGTGCTGTAAGTAGCGTGTTGGTGTACGGTAACTCAGTAAGTGTAATGTGTTAGTGTGCTGTAAGTAGTGTGTTGGTGTACAGTAACTCAGTAAGTGTAATGTGTTAGTGTGCTGTAAGTAGCGTGTCGGTGTACAGTAACTCAGTAAGTGTAATGTGTTAGTGTGCTGTAAGTAGTGTGTTGGTGTACAGTAACTCAGTAAGTGTAATGTGTTAGTGTGCTGTAAGTAGCGTGTTGGTGTACAGTAACTCAGTAAGTGTAATGTGTTAGTGTGCTGTAAGTAGTGTGTTGGTGTACAGTAACTCAGTAAGTGTAATGTGTTAGTGTGCTGTAAGTAGCGTGTCGGTGTACAGTAACTCAGTAAGTGTAATGTGTTAGTGTGCTGTAAGTAGTGTGTTGGTGTACAGTAACTCAGTAAGTGTAATGTGTTAGTGTGCTGTAAGTAGCGTGTTGGTGTACAGTAACTCAGTAAGTGTAATGTGTTAGTGTGCTGTAAGTAGTGTGTTGGTGTACAGTAACTCAGTAAGTGTAATGTGTTAGTGTGCTGTAAGTAGCGTGTTGGTGTACAGTAACTCAGTAAGTGTAATGTGTTAGTGTGCTGTAAGTAGTGTGTCGGTGTACGGTAACTCAGTAAGTGTAATGTGTTAGTGTGCTGTAAGTAGTGTGTTGGTGTACAGTAACTCAGTAAGTGTAATGTGTTAGTGTGCTGTAAGTAGTGTGTTGGTGTACGGTAACTCAGTAAGTGTAATGTGTTAGTGTGCTGTAGGTAGCGTGTTGGTGTACGGTAACTCAGTAAGTGTAATGTGTTAGTGTGCTGTAAGTAGCGTGTTGGTGTACGGTAACTCAGTAAGTGTAATGTGTTAGTGTGCTGTAAGTAGTGTGTCGGTGTACGGTAACTCAGTAAGTGTAATGTGTTAGTGTGCTGTAGGTAGCGTGTTGGTGTACAGTAACTCAGTAAGTGTAATGTGTTAGTGTGCTGTAAGTAGTGTGTTGGTGTACAGTAACTCAGTAAGTGTAATGTGTTAGTGTGCTGTAAGTAGCGTGTTAGTGTACAGTAACTCAGTAAGTGTAATGCGTTAGTGTGCTGTAAGTAGCGTGTCGGTGTACAGTAACTCAGTAAGTGTAATGTGTTAGTGTGCTGTGAGTAGTGTGTCGGTGTACAGTAACTCAGTAAGTGTAATGCGTTAGTGTACTGTAGGTAGCGTGTTGGTGTACGGTAACTCAGTAAGTGTAATGCGTACAGTGTACTGTAAGTAGCGTGTCGGTGTACAGTAACTCAGTAAGTGTAATGTGTTAGTGTGCTGTGAGTAGTGTGTCGGTGTACAGTAACTCAGTAAGTGTAATGCGTTAGTGTACTGTAGGTAGCGTGTTGGTGTACGGTAACTCAGTAAGTGTAATGCGTTAGTGTGCTGTGAGTAGTGTGTTGGTGTACAGTAACTCAGTAAGTGTAATGTGTTAGTGTGCTGTAAGTAGTGTGTTGGTGTACAGTAACTCAGTAAGTGTAATGCGTACAGTGTAAGGCTCAGTGGGGAAAATTCCAGAAGTGGCTATGAAAGATGACCAGCTAGATTACTAATCTTGACCCTGAGTTTTATTCTGAGTACGCATTCCCAGTACTGGTATTCCATTACATCCCAACTCCACACATACCACTTTCCAGCCAGCCGGATTGGTCGAGAGTGCCACTGATCTGGTAAGAGAATCTGTGAGCTTAACAGGTGTGCACCGCTCCTCTGGCAGCACTAGCGACCCCGCTGCTTAAAACCCCCACAGTTTCACTTTAGCGGCTGTTCTCCGTTCTGTGCCCTTACTCTACCGTACCTTGGATGGTGATGGGGGGGCATTACCCCCTCTTCTTTGATTTTGGGGTGGGCAAACCACCCCCCACAGTAGTTGCCTATGACTGTGATTATATTTAATGATGACTAACTTTGATAATGAGAGTACCTGTAAGAGTTACTTGCCCAGGAGTTGCCTGTAAAAGAGGACCTGCTGGATTACCGATGTGGAGCTTTTGCCCATTGTTAGAATAAATGGTGTTAGGAAAGCGGGCTCAGGATCTGAACGAATGCCAAGGTCAGTGTTGCTGAAAGACTGCAGCAACTGGATAGAGGGCTCCATTATTTAGTGCAGACTGATTTCAGATACTCTATATAGATAGGCGTAGCCAAGGTAACAGTCCGTAAAGTAAATACTGATGGGGAACACTCACAGGGCGCCATCTGGGGTCAAACGTTTGAATTACACTGACATGCCCAAAGTCATGTGATATCAATGTGGGAACTGATCATGAAGTGGGGTTACCTCAGGGGACGGCTTGGGACGGCCACACCTGTATAGGTTGTGAGGTGTTGTCTTGTGAGTGAGGCTGAACACTGACCAGCGTGCTCATAGGAAGGAGACGTGGAGTTTGAGCCAGGCATGATAGTGCCTTACTTGATCCACAGTGTCACGTGTGTACCGGGAACACGTCATAGGCAGCATTTCCACCCACAGTGGACAGCGCAGTGGACAGCGCAGTGGACAGCCACGGATGCTTCACGATCTGGAGGTTTGGCGTCTGGCTAGAACTAGCGGAAATCACATCCACATGAATTCCAGGAGGCCCTACATCCATATCCCGCAGGTCACTGCAGCGCTCCTTAGCTTCCATGGGATATGGGAGCAGAGGACCCAATGGAGTGCCTCTGTTAACACCACCCCACCTGACACAGCACCTCACCTGGGCTCGTGGTGCTGATAACTGGACCCTAGAGCGCTGACATGTGCTGTGGTCCGATGAGTCATGGTACCAGTTGTTTCAGGCTGATGGTAGGGATTGTGTGTTGCACCGACCCTAGTAAGCCATGAACCCCAGTTGTCAATAAGGCACTGTGCAGGCTGATGGTGGTTCAGGTGTGCTCTCAGGAGATGGGTGGGGTTCACTGGTTTCCCAGTGCTTGGTGACCAATTATGTTTGACCAGATGACTGATAATGCACCGTGCCATCAAGCTCTGGTTGTTCAGTATTGGTCTGAGGAGCATACCGGATAGCTCCAGCGAATTGTGTGGAGCCAACAACTACCACAGAGCTGCGGGCGACGTCACAAGTCAACATCCCTCTAGACGTCCACATCAAGTGGCTGCACTTTTGGTCCAACACAATGCTACGTCCCAAGACTTCAAGGAAACGTCTGATACAGGCGTACAGAACAAAAGGAACCTCTTTAAACTGGGATTGCTCGTAAATTCATGCAATGGCACCGAACGAGCCACTCTCTTCTGCCACCTGCCTGTGCGTGCCTGTGTGTACTGTGCGTGCCTGTGAGGTACGTTTAGAAAGTAGTCTAGACTGAACTATGCCCCGTGACCAGGAGGATTCAGTGAAGTGGCCCTGCCTGCATTCTGAAAACACTGTCAGACTCGAATACAGCATTCCAATGCAATCCCGAGTTCACCCACCTCACTCCACTGCTGCGCTCCCTTCACTGGCTCCCTGTTGCTGCCAGATCAGGTTTAAAACTCTGAGGCCTACAGAGCCAAGACTGGACCAGCGCCTCCCTCCTTATGGCAATGGTGAAGAGTCGGTCTGTACCTCGAACCCTTCAAGTACAGCTCGACTCGACCCGCCATCCTTGAGGACACATGAAGGACAACTCCTCTCTGTCCTGGAGCCCAGATGGTGGAATGACCTCCCACTGGGCGTCCAAACAGCAGGGTCTCTCGCGGTCTTCAAACGCAGACTGAACACTTGTCTCTGTGTAACGCTCTTCAGTGAGTGAGCTCTAGTAGAGGTGTAGGTTGTGTGTATGTACTCGTGTTGCACTTATAATAACCTGTCTCCTCTATAGGTATGAGCGCTGGGTTGGGTTGCCAGGTAGTGAACTTTTGCTTTATATATGTCTGTGTATTGATCTCTATAGGTATGAGCGCTGGGTTGGGTTGCCAGGTAGTGAACTTTTGCTTTATATATGTCTGTGTATTGATCTCTATAGGTATGAGGGCTGGCCTGGGGTTGCCAGGTAGTGCACTTTTGCTTTATATATGTCTGTGTATTGATCTCTATAGGTATGAGCGCTGGGCTGGGTTGCCAGGTAGTGCACTTTTGCTTTATATATGTCTGTGTATTGATCTCTATAGGTATGAGCGCTGGGCTGGGGTTGCCAGGTAGTGCACTTTTGCTTTATATATGTCTGTGTATTGATCTCTATAGGTATGAGGGCTGGCCTGGGGTTGCCAGGTAGTGCACTTTTGCTTTATATATGTCTGTGTATTGATCTCTATAGGTATGAGCGCTGGGCTGGGTTGCCAGGTAGTGCACTTTTGCTTTATATATGTCTGTGTATTTATCTCTATAGGTATGAGCGCTGGGCTGGGTTGCCAGGTAGTGCACTTTTGCTTTATATATGTCTGAAATACATAAGGAACTGGTGGGACCACCCACCAGGGTCGTGGATTCAGCATCAAACATCCTCCCTATCCTCTCCAAGAGCGTCTCCAGCGGTGAGAAGCAACACCAGTGTAACTATAACTCTGCTTCAATTTATATCACTTTTCCTGTTGCTGGTATACATGGCCCTTAAATGATCTAACCAGGAGCAGCACCTTCAGCATGACTGACTAGAATACGCCGTTGGGGCAGCGGAGCCACCGGTTCATCCTCTCATGTTGGACTGATTCCACTCCTACAGCTCTACAGTGACTCACTATCACCTCTTCAGGTGCACAGTGGTATTACAAGACAGGACTTTGGGCTGGGGCTAGCATGCTAACCTCAGTAGACTTGAAATGGAAGTGATGTGATGCAAAGTTAAAGCAGCCACATCAGAACATGTACCAATCACCCATTCCCAAGCATGACATCATGAGCAGACAACTACGAACCCAACCCCCACCCCCCCACCCCCGGTGTCTACTGGAAGCAAACCCCATACCGCTGATTTCAGGAGAACCAGGGATTAGCTTCCTCGACCGTTCCGGTCCAGCTCAAAAACAACTTTCACCCTTGACCTAATGTACCGAACCTGATCAGGGTGTCAGCCTGTGCTGCTGGCCACCAGCGGAGGGCGACGACAGCGAGGCACTGATCATCCAGTGAACTTAAAATCCCAGAGTTCCCAGGGCTCACCTGGCGGCACAGGATTTAAGGGTGTGGCAAGCGACACTGCTTTGTCACACCTTTGATTTAGTGTCGCTGGAAAGTTACTGGTGCCTCCAGAAAAGAAAAAAAAAAGAAGAGAAGAGAAAAAAGGAGGAAAAGAGGAGGATACAGAAAGAGGGAGAGAAAAGAGAGGGGTGTTGGGAACCTTAAACAAGGCTAGAGATAAAGGAGGGCTTGCTGGTGGCTCCTTGCTCCCCCTTTTCAGGCGTTGTTGTTGTTGTTGTTTGTTTTGTTCGGTTTAAGCTTTCCTTTGTTGGAGCTACACCGTATTGGCATCCCCTTTGTTTGAAGTTTCCCGCCCTTTTCCCCTCACCATTGAAAAGGAGTGCAGTTCACTCCTCCGCCAGCGGTTTCTGTTGGTGTAGTGGTAGGTCATCAGGTTGGAGAGTACAGGGTTGCCAGTTTGAATCCAGCATGAAGAGACATTCCCCCTACTGTACCCCAAGCCACTCTGTGCCCCATTACATCACCTATAACTAAGACGGGTTCTCTGGGTTCCCCACGGTTCCTCCCCTCTGCACTCGGCCCCCTGACCGTCCCGTGACACAGGGCTCTGGAAAAATCTCAAGTTTAGCCAAACCAGCCTTAATTCACCAGCTCTGAAGTGACACATCACACCTAACGTGTTCTGGCCTCTTGATGCTTCTTGATCAGGAAGCTCCCGGCGATGTCAGGCTTTCAGGTGTCGCCCCCTGGGGTCCACTTTAATGAACACAGTTTTTTTTTTTTTGATGCCTCCACGGTTTTGATCTCCTTGTAGTCATCAGTCTTTACTGCGGTGTGGTGGAACACCCATCACGCCAGCGTGCTGTCATCATCAATCATAGAGGGACAGAGAGGAGTTAACATGTCACATACTGCTGATGAAGAGAGCGAGGTCCTGAGAAAGAGACTGAGATGAAATGAGAGTTTGAGCAGGCGGCGAGGGAACACCCACATGGCGTCGGCGGAGTCTCTCCACCACACTTTTCCTCCCCACACTCATTGATTGAGCTCATTGATCATCGAGCCACATCTGTTATCTGCTATGCTGCTCGCTTAGCGACATCTCTCAGCTGATGAATCTTTCTCACCCACGTTATATCAGGCCCGAGCCCACGTTCACCCTCACAGAGAGAGAGATAGCAGAACTGTGGAACTTCAAAGACAAACGACAGTTTTCTTGCATAACGAGCAGGGAGGAGCCACATCCTGCTTTTCTTTTACTCAGCTAAAGCATGAACACATGCCTCAACGTTTAATCAGGTGTTTGGGTCTTGGCGGCAAACATCAAAAGGTCCTTCATGAACAGGGGGACCAGTTCTGTTACCAGTATTAGACGTACAGAGTAAATACTGATACACACTCATCATCAAAAGAGCAACTGCTCCCAGAAGGAGGTGTGGGAGTGCGGGTGTGTTGGGAAGGAAGATAAAGGTGACCAGGATCAATAACTGATGATAAATTTAGACTGATATGATCAATATTTATTGAGCTACACATACAGAAGTCTGTCTCTCAGTATGGCGCCGGGCCGCCGTGTTCGCTAACCCAACACGCCAGACGTCTCGGTATGGAGCTGTAGAGGTTCCTAATGGTGTCCTGTGATAATCCATCCCATGCAGCTTGAACATCCTCACACAGTTCCTGCAGATGGTGCGGTAGGGGTGGAGGTGGAGGGACACCAGGTCTTCTGGACGTGTGACGACAAACCGTTTATCTCGGTGCTGACCACGGTGCCTCCACACACGGATTCGTTGGGCGTCTCCACCAAGACTAAAGCGGGACTCGTCACTGAAGATGACCCGCTGCCATTCTGAGTCACTCCATGACAGTCTGGTACGACACCACTGCAGCATGTCGGACAGTCCATCCTCCAATGCCTTCTTCTGTGCACTGCCCCCATAAGCGTGCTATGGTAGTATCTGCATAACCAGTGTGGCACACAGTATGTCTATAACAGCATCCCGCTTCCCAGAGCCCTCCGAGGCGACACCCCTCCAACTCTTCCCCACCAGGACGACCTTCTGTAGTCAGTCAGGTACCGTCCTTACTACGTCACGTGTGTGGACGCGTGTGAAACTTGATTCATTGGCGTGTCTAATGATGTCAAACCTGCCCACCACGTTTCATCCTGTTGGCTGATTCCTTCTGTGGTGCGTTTCTTTTTACCTGTTCAGGTGCCGCATCTGTCACTGCCTCCTCAAACACCCCACTGGGGGTAGATAGACTTCAGCTGTCTGTTTGCTCCTCCTCCTGGGTGTCATCTAGTCCAGCTCGTCCCCGGCTGAAGTCCAAAAGCTGGTGAAGGATGTTTGCAGCAGGAGCTCTGAGCAGGAGCTCCTCAGCCATTAATCAAGTCTGACATAGACGGAAGACGTCTCCTACGAGTTCTTCATCAAGGTCATCGGAGCTTCCCTTCCTGTTCAGAGTGAGGAATAGGAGCTGCATACTGCAGTTTTTCAGGGCACTAAAGGAAACAGCGGATCACGCTTGGTGAAAAGGGTTCTACTGTGCCGGGCGAAAGTATTCACCCCCCACCCATGGCATTTTCTGTGTTTTGCTAGCCCACAAACTGGATCATTTGAGGGTTTACATCCTTTCGTTTACAGAACAAGCCGTCCACTTTGAACATTTGAACAATTTTTTTATTGTGAAGCAAACAACAAATAGGTCAGTGTGCATAACTATTCACCCCCCTAAAGTCAGTACATTGTAAAGCCACCTGTTGCGTCAATTACAGCTGCAGGTCGCTTTGGATAAGTCTCTCTTGCTACACCTTTCCACTGGGATTTTTCCCACTCCTCTAGACAAAACCGCTCCAGCTTCTTCAAGCTACATGGTTTCCGCTTGTGAACAGCAATCTTCAAGTCTGACCACGGATTCTCCATTGGTTTAAGGTCTGAGCTTTGACTAGGCCATGCCAACACATTTACACGTTTCCCCTTAAACCACACGAGTGTTGCTTTAGCCGTGTGCTTTGGGTCATTGTCCTGTTGGAAGGTGAACCTCTGTCCCAGTCTTAATTCACTGACGGACATAATTTCCCCTCGACTCTGACCAGTTTCCCAGTCGCTGCTGCTGAAAACATCCCCATAGCGTGATGCTGCCACCACCATGTCTCGCTGAGGGGATGGTGTTCTTGGGGTGATGAGATGACCTGGGTTGAGTCCCAGCTGGGGCATCCAGGGTCCTTTCTGTGTGGAGTGTCCATGTTCTTCCTGTGTCTGTGTAGGTTTCCTCCAGGTGCCTGGGTTTCCTCCCACCGTCCAAAGACATGCAGTCTGGTGAGCTGGAGACGCTAACTCGTGCCTGCCCATCCCAGTGCTCAATGGTCAGGGATAGGAAACACCCTTTGCTGGACTGGTGGCCTTTCCAGGGTGTGTCCTGCCCTCTGGTCAGTGAGCGCTGGCCTAGACCCCGAATGATAAGTGGTTTAGAAGACACTTCCATAAATTTGATGATGTCATTGTTTGATGATGTTATTTCCCAGGCAGAGCTTGCACGTGTTCAGTTTGACTGCATCAACAGTGTGGCCAATCAGAAGCTCAGCTTTTCATCTGTCCCTCATGTGTGCCATCCCACTGATGCCCCCCACAAATCTGTCTCCATAGAAATAAAGGGAACATGGAGAAAATGGCCTTCCTTTATTCTATACTTGAAAAATTGTCTTGGAAAGTCGTATTATCGTTATTATAACTAGTTTATGTCTTATATATCTCATTCTGAGATGTGTTACTTACACATGATGATGTGAATAGACGTCAGTGTCAGACTAATGAATGAGCTTCTATTAAAGACTGGTGGACTGAGAGACACTAGAGTCTCTTCACCTACACTGAGCTGATGAAGAGTCCTGTTCCAGAAATGGTAATAGAACATTAGAGCCGTAATAAACCATGCTCCTGTTACTCTCCATACTTCAGTACATCTGAAGGTACATACTTTAGTACTGTTACTCTCCATACTTCAGTACATCTGAAGGTACATACTTTAGTACTGTTACTCTCCATACTTAAGTACATCTGAAAGTACATACATTAGTACTGTTACTCTCCATACTTAGGTACATCTGAAGGTACATACTTTAGTACTGGTACTCTCCATACTTAGGTACATCTGAAGGTACATACTTTAGTACTGGTACTCTCCATACTTAAGTACATCTGAAGGTACATACTTTAGTACTGTTACTCTCCATACTTAGGTACATCTGAAGGTACATACTTTAGTACTGTTACTCACCATACTTAAGTACATCCGAAGGTACATACTTTAGTACTGTTACTCTCCATACTTAAGTACATCTGCAGGTACATAATTTAGTACTGGTACTCTCCATACTTAAGTACATCTGAAGGTACATACTTTAGTACTGGTACTCTCCATACTTAAGTACATCTGAAGGTACATACTTTAGTACTGTTACTCTCCATACTTAAGTACATCTGAAGGTACATACTTTAGTACTGTTACTCTCCATACTTAAGTACATCTGAAAGTACATACATTAGTACTGTACTCTCCATACTTAAGTACATCTGAAGGTACATACTTTAGTACTGGTACTCTCCATACTTAAGTACATCTGAAGGCACATACTTTAGTACTGGTACTCTCCATACTTAAGTACATCTGAAGGCACATACTTTAGTACTGTTACTCTCCATACTTAAGTACATCTGAAGGGACATACTTTAGTACTGTTACTCTCCATACTTCAGTACATCTGAAGGTAAATACTTTAGTACTGTTACTCTCCATACTTCAGTACATCTGAAGGTACATACTTTAGTACTGGTACTCTCCATACTTAGGTACATCTGAAGGTACATACTTTAGTACTGTTACTCTCCATACTTAGGTACATCTGAAGGTACATACTTTAGTACTTTTTCTCTATACTTAAGTACATCTGAAGGTACATACTTTAGTACTGTTACTCTCCATACTTAAGTACATCTGCAGGTACATACTTTAGTACTGGTACTCTCCATACTTAAGTACATCTGAAGGTACATACTTTAGTACTGGTACTCTCCATACTTAAGTACATCTGAAGGTACATACTTTAGTACTGTTACTCTCCATACTTAAGTACATCTGAAGGTACATACTTTAGTACTGTTACTCTCCATACTTAAGTACATCTGAAAGTACATACATTAGTACTGTTACTCTCCATACTTAAGTAGATCTGAAGGTACGTACTTTAGTACTGGTACTCTCCATACTTAAGTACATCTGAAGGTACATACTTTAGTACTGTTACTCCAGTGGAGGTCTAAAGGGAGGAGCTTCTACTGACACTGGAGGAGGAGTTTACCTTGGAGATCTCTATTTTAACTCAGCTACAGTGTGTATGTACTTCATCCACCACTGATACTGAATATGGGCAGCTCCAGCAGCAGAGGCATTTCGAGGCTTGTGTCCCGTGGAGGACCTATAGGAGGGTTCAATATTCTGGACCTTTAAAATCACCAGTGTTATGAATCAGTCTGAGCTGCTCTATGAGAGACTTTATTAGTTTCTTCCTGCACATTAGTTGCTTAGTAACAAGTACTCTTTTGGGCAGACCTCCGTGCTAATACACCCATTCCGAGCTTTCAGGGAGGGAAGCACCAGCAGCCCCGCTGGACTGGGTAAGTGTGCAGCTTAGAAGAGAGGAGGAAGTGCTCTTTCAGTGACCAGATTTCCAAACCGTGGGCAGGTCAGTCGCTAATAATACGGTTGGTACTGCTGTCAGTGTGTTCGTGTGTGCTTGGTGTAGTGCTCCTGTGCTTGTTCTTGGCTGATTGACACTGTTTCTGTTCGGAGTGTGCTTGTGAGTAAGAGACTGTGCATTGTGGTAGAGGTGGGAGTTTGACTGGGCCATAAGTCGGGACACTTTTCCCCAGGGTAGTGGAGTTTGACAAAGCAGCAAGCGGGGACACTTTTGAACATGGTCGTAGAGTTTGACGAGACAGCAAGCTGAGAAATGTGCGCCATGAGAACAGAATGTGGCAAGGCAATAAGCTGGGAAACTCCACCATGGCACTCAAAAAAAAAAGAAGCTCACTCATTAGTCCATTCACATCATCATGTGTAAGTAACACATCTCAGAATGAGATATATAAGACATATAAACTAGTTATAATAACGATAATTCGACTTTCCAAGACAATTTTTAAGTATAGAATAAAGGAAGACCATTTTCTCCATGTCCCCTTTATTTCTATGGAGACAGATTTGTGGGGGGCATCAGTGGGATGGAACACATGAGGGACAGATGAAAAGCTGAGCTCCACTTTATTCAGGCAGCCTTCGCAGGACTGCAGCCTGTTGGAACACGAGCTGTCAGCGAGGTAAGGGTTCTGATTGGCCACACTGTTGATGCAGTCAAACTGAACACGTGTAAGCTCTGCCTGGGAAATTACATCATCAAACAATGACATCATCAAATTTATGGAAGTGTCTTCTAAACTACTTATCATTCAGGGTCTACGCCAGCGCTCACTGACCAGAGGGCAGGACACACCCTGGAAACTCCACCATGGCAGTAGTGATTCTAACCACAGTAGTGGAATTTGACTAGACCATGAGTCGGGACACTTTTGACCACAGTAGTGGAATTTGACTGGGCCGTGAGTTGGGACACTATTCACCACAGTAGTGGAATTTGACTGGGCCGTGAGTTGGGACACTATTCACCACAGTAGTGAAATTTGACTAGGTCGTGAGTTGGGACAGTATTCACACAAGTAGTGAAATTTGACTGGGCCGTGAGTTGGGACACTATTCACCACAGTAGTGAAATTTGACTGGGCCGTGAGTTGGGACAGTATTCACACAAGTAGTGAAATTTGACTAGGTCGTGAGTTGGGACAGTATTCACAGAAGTAGTGAAATTTGACTGGGCCGTGAGTTGGGACACTATTCACCACAGTAGTGAAATTTGACTGGGCCGTGAGTTGGGACACTATTCACCACAGTAGTGAAATTTGACTAGGTCGTGAGTTGGGACAGTATTCACAGAAGTAGTGGAATTTGGCTAGCCTGTAAGCTGGAACATTTCTCACTATCCCAGTGTAATTTGACTAGACCATGAGGGGGGACACTTTTGACCACGATAGTGGAATTTGACTGTACCATGAATCGGGACACCTTTCACCATTAGTGACATTTGACACTTTTGTATGCCTTGTAAACTGTATGGAATGTGTATTATACCTTTAATACTCATTTAAGTCACATGATCGGACCTGAAAGACGATGTTGCACCATGTTGTATTCGTTGTACATTTACAGCAGCCTCTCCTCTGGCGGTGTAGGGACTTCCAACCAGTATAAAAAACGAACGACAACGATGTTTCACACTGCCAGTGAGCCAATGTATTGATTGCTTGTCTACAGTGCTCAGTACCTCTTTCTGTGGTGTTTAGGTTTCAACAACTGCGTTCACATAAGACACCGTACAGTGTAAGAGCCGCGAGGTTTTGTTTTGACACTGTGTGATGACTGGAAAGTAACTCTTGTGATCGCTGTTCCCACAGATGCCTTCGTTGGGGGAGTGATTGGCCTGCTCTTCGCTTATATCTGCTACCGCCAGCACTACCCACCTTTCCTCCACACAGACTGCCACTTGCCTTACGCCAGCCTGGCACAGAGCGCCGCCCAGCACGCGCCAGTCATCCAGGAGCAGCCTCAGCCCACAGACAATGCCACCAGCCTGCCTCTGGAGGGCATGACCGAAGGGCCTGTATGACTAACGGAGACTCCCACTGCCACGCAGCCCCTCCTCCAGCACCACCCATTTGGTATAACCCACACAGACTGACAAACTCTGCAACATTCCAGTGGGTTGTACCACCGTTTTCTTTTTCACCTGTCGTCCCTGTTCTGTCTTTTTCCTCTGTTTTTATTTGTGTGCACGTTTGATTTGGTTCGGTCTGTTGGGTCCTCAGTCAGTAGCCTCTATTGGACTGTGTTTAGACATTGAGGGGTGACCAGTGGTGGAGAATGCGGGGGGTATTGAAAGAAGAAGGGAACAGGAGAGAATGCAAAGGGGGTCTGATTGAAAACTGCATTAACAAGGACATAGTAGTGTCCAGGAATGTACCGTGTACCATCAGCGTCTGTGCAGCTGCCCTGCATTAATAGTACGGTAACAGCATCTGCTAGCATATCATGCATCACACTGTAGGAGATGTCTGGGACCAGGCTCCAGTCAGTCATGGCCATGTTGAGCAAAATGGAGAAGAAACCGACTGCTGCTGTTGGCGTATAGTCGTAGGCCTCCCCCAAATGTCAGTG
Source organism: Prochilodus magdalenae (assembly GCA_024036415.1). Lineage (NCBI taxonomy): Eukaryota > Metazoa > Chordata > Actinopteri > Characiformes > Prochilodontidae > Prochilodus > Prochilodus magdalenae. Next base: position 93,048 of record JAMWET010004292.1, read on the forward strand.
CACAACTCCAATGTATTTATTTATGAGTTAACGTTTGGCACAACTCAACATTGAATTTAAAATATCGCCGGCCACATTTTATATGTAGTGTTCTCCCCATATGGTAAAAGAAGTGACTGGCGTAATTATGTGTGTATTAAATATGTGTTTTTTATAGAGGATGTTAAAACATGGAATGCAATGCTAGAGCAATCGCTGTCCAATTAAAACATGTATCTCCATATTTTGGCCGATATTTGCTTTTACACATCATCTGAACACAGCAGCTGCTGCTTATATGGTGTGAGAATTTTGTAAAGAATGGACCAACAGAAATGGCCCAAACCTGCTTGGGAAGACGTCTGGTTCCATTGACTTGCATTACAATAGACGTGTGTTTTTGCCATCTCCTGTAAAGTTGGCCGTTTGGAGATGCATGTTCTTCTCTTTGGACAGCGATGATATACTATATCATCATCATGTATATTATATCATCATCATCATCATCATCAGACCTATTTTATATGGTAGCTTTCTCATGCTCATGGACCGTATACAATCAAACATTTTACCAAAGGAACGATATATGTAATCAACAATACATTAGATAACACAATCCAGAGCTCCCATAGCTAGCGTTGGCGGGGATTACCCAGACCCCAGAGTCCAGAGGGAGTCCCTACTGTGGGAAAGAACAAACAAAATCTCTGTACATATGGAAGTTTATATATATATGTATACACTATATTGCCAAAAGTATTCTGCCTTCACACGCAAATGAACTTGATTGACATCCCATTCTTAATCCATAGGGTTTAATATGATGCTCCACCCTTTACAGCTGTAACAGCTCCATCTCTTCTGGGAAGGCTCTCCACAAGGTTAGGAATGTGGTTATGGGAATTTCTGATCATCCTTCCAGAAGGACATTAGTGAGGTCAGACACTGATGTTGGACGAGAAGGCCTGGCTCTCAGTCTCCACTCTAATCCATCCCAAAGGTGTTCTATCGGGTGGAGGTCAGGACTCTGTGCAGGCCAGTCCAGTTCCTCCACACCAGACTCGCTCCTCCATGTCTTTATGGAGCTTGCTCTGTGCACTGGTGTGCGGTCATGTTGGAACAGGAAGGGGCCGTCCCCAAACTGTCCCCACAAAGTTGGGAGCATGGAATGGTCCAGAGTCTCTTGGGCTGCTGAAGCATTGAGAGTTCCTCTCACTGGAACTAAGGGGCGGAGCCTAACTCCTGAACACCAACCCAACACCATAATCTCCCCTCCACCAAACTCGGCACAGTGCAGTCAGACCAGTACCATTCTCCTGGTACCGCCAAACCCAGCCTTGTCAATCAGACTGACAGACGGAGAAGCGTGATTGGTCACTCCAGAGAACACGCCTCCACTGCTCTAGAGTCCAGAGGCGGAGCTTTACACCACTGCGTTCCACGCTCTGCACTGCGCTTGGTGAGGTAAGGCTGGGATGCAGCTGCTCGCCATGGAAACCCATTCCATGAAGCTCTACACACTGTTCCTGAGCTGATCTGAAGGACACACGAAGGTTGGAGGTCTGTAGTGATGGACTCTGGAGAAAGTTGGTGACCTTTGTGACCTATGACCCTCAGCGTCCTCTCTCTCTCAGCATGCTATCACTTTGTGGCTCAGTTGCTGTCGTTCCCAATCACGTCCACTTGGGGAAAACGAGTCTGCGATGCATATCGATACAGTAATACAGTAAACTGGACTAACAAGCACAAACCAGGGGCAGTACAGTCGCGTGATTCGCAGTCATCCTGCTCGTGATTACAGGCCGTTTGAGTCACACAGATACGTACCAGGTGGTCAGGAAAGTGACAGTGCTGATTGCTGCTTGGAGCCCTTATATGTGTGTGAGTGTGTGTGTGTGTGTGTGTGTGTCTGTGTGTGTGTGTGTGTGAGTGAGTGTGTGTGGATGTTGGGATGTGTGTGTGGTGGGTGCGTGTCTCCCTCTCTCTCTCCCTATCTCTCTTTCTCTCTCTCTCTCTCTCTCTCTCTCTCTCTCTCTCTCTCTCTCTCTCTCTCCCTCCCTCTCTCCCTCTCTCTCTTTCTCTCTCTCTCTCTCTCCCTCCCTCTCTCTCTATCTCTCTCTCTCTCCCTCCCTCTCTCCCTCTCTCTCTCTCTCTCCCTCCCTCTCTCCCTCTCTCTCTTTCTCTCTCTCTCTCTCTCCCTCCCTCTCTTTCTCTCTATCTCTCCCTCTCTCTCTTTCTCTCTATCTCTCCCTCTCTCTCTTTCTCTCTCTCTCTCTCTCCCTCCCTCCCTCTCTCCCTCTCTCTCCCTCTCTCTCTCTCTCTCTCCCTCTCTTTCTCTCTCTCTCCCGCTCTCTCTCTCCCTCCCTCTCTCTCTCCCGCTCTCTCCCTCCCTCCCTCTCTCTCTCCCTCCCTCCCTCTCTCTCTCTCTCTCTCTCTCTCTCTCTTTCTCTCTCTTTTTCTCTCTCTCTCTCACTCTCTCTCTCTCTCTCTCTCTCTCCCCTCTGTAGTCAGTCATCTCATTCCATCTTCCTCTGCCCTCTCACTCCTCCACTCTGCTGCTCCTTCGCTCCTCCAGGCCAGCCCAGGTTTCCCGCTTCCTGGTGCTTTTCACGCCTGGGCTGCTCAGAAATGTGGATGTGGGTTACAGCTAAATGAGGGGTGATCAATAACGTGCAGGTGATGTGTGTGCCGGAGCGTGCACGTGTGGAGGCGGCGCGGGGCAGGGAGCCTCAGCCTGAACCTGAATTAATTCTCATTATGAGAGGCGTGGATGGCGCTGCCGTGGACACATTAGAGCGGAACTGAAAGGGAAGGATCCGTGTCAGGACGGGCCGTAAGCGCGGCGTTACCTGGGCTGTTTACGGCCGTGGCCCGCTGCAGCCCTGCCTCTGATGGGATCATTCATTAACATGCCAGAAGCACTTATGACTTAATAGGGTTGCCGGTGTTGATTGGACTCGGAGGAGAGCTGCATTAATATGATTTAGACTGTGATTAATTAGCGGAGAAATGAACGGAACCTGGAGTCCTACGAGTAAATAGAGAACGTCACTGACGGTAGAACCTAAACGCTAGGTGGCGCACGCACTCGTGTTTTCACGCCTGCCTCTGTGGAGGTGTATGTACTGAGGGCATAATTAATGGAAGCACTTTCTAAGACAGAGACCCGGATACACTTAACGGACCAGGATTTCCGTTTGGGCCATTACAGCCAAGACCGCTAATTTCTGCTAGCACCCCTATGAGGTTTCTAATGGTAACTTAGCTTTGAGCTAACACTGGTGGTTATTAGGGTGTTGGTTGGCCATTGTTCTGGTATCCCAGGTAGTTGCTATAATGTTGCTAGGCTAGGCAGTTGATTATGGAATCCCTGATAGTTGTTTAGATGTTGCTTGGCCATGTTTCCTGGTATCGCAGGTAGGTGCTATGGTGTTGCTAGCCAATTGCTATGGCATCCTGGTAGTTTTAAGGTGTTGCTTGGCCATGTTTCCTGGTATCCCAGGTAGTTGCTATGGTGTTGCTGGCTAATTCCTATGGCATCCTGGTTGTTGTTAATTTGTTGCTTGGCCATGTTTCCTGGTATTCCAGGTAGTTGTTATGATGTTAGTAGGCAGTTGCTATGGAATCCCAGGGAGTTATGTTGTTGCTAGGCTGCTGCTATGGTATCCCAGGTGATTATTGAAATGTTTCTAAGGAATTATTATGGTATCCCAGGTTGTTTTTAAGATGTTGCTTGGCCATGTTTCCTGGTATGCCAGGTAGTTGCTATGGTGTTACTAGCCAATTGCTATGGCATCCTGGTAGTTTTAAGGTGTTGCTTGGCCATGTTTCCTGGTATCCCAGGTAGGTGCTATGGTGTTGCTAGCCAATTGCTATGGCATCCTGGTAGTTTTAAGGTGTTGCTTGACCATGTTTCCTGGTATCCCAGGTAGGTGCTATGGTGTTGCTGGGAAATTGCTATGGAATCCCAGGTAGTTGTTAACATGTCGCTTGGCCCCATTTCTGGCATCCCAGGTGGTTTTTAAGGTGTTATCCCAGGTGGTTTCTAACAGGTGACCCTTTAAGTAAACTATCAAACTAGATTTTCTGTAACAGGAGTGTAACCCAGATACTTACAGAGTTGCAATACAGACAATACGTCTCTAATATAGAAATGAACTAAAAATTCGAGTCGTCTCTTCTTCCTTCTTCTCTGAATGTCTAGAAGGTCCTGGGGGTTCCTCACTGGGTACATTAAATCTCATGAAATACATGTTCTCACATGCCAAAGTAGGTCAGAGAGATCTATTTTTGAGTTTAAGGACAGACAATCCAAAACCCGTGCTTTTTTAGAGTGATATTTTCTATCAGACCAAACCTGTGATGATAAGGCCAGCCTTCTGCAGGACAATCTCCTCAGCACTCTGTGAAGATGTGTTATCTAGACCCAGGAGATTTAATGGAATGCTTAGACATGCACCTCACTTTAGCATGTCCCTGGCAGTGTTATTCTCATGGACGGTTACCCTTTGTGCTACAGCGCGTGACCTGTTCAGCTGAAGCCCTCTTCTCACACTTTACTGCATCATAGCAAAACCACAGCACTTTAAACAGAGACCTACCGCAGCCGTCTCGGGCCGGCACGGCCGGCGTGGCCACCTCAGAGAGTCATCATGGGTTCTGTGGTACTTTATTTACTGGCTACTATAGGTGTCCATTCGAAGGAGGAGGAAGTGGTTAAGGTGCCATTGCTGTGGTTTCCCAGCTGGTTGTTTTTAAGGTGTTGCTAAGGCTTTGTTATGGTATTCCAGGTGGTTGCGAAGGTGTTGCTATGGAGTTTAAGGTGGCTGTTGTTAAGGTGCTGCTAGGCCATTGCTGTAGTTTCCCAGCTGGTTGTTTTTAAGGCTTTGTTATGGTATTCCAGGTGGTTGCGAAGGTGTTGCTATGGAGTTTAAGGTGGCTGTTGTTAAGGTGCTGCTAGGCCATTGCTGTGGTTTCCCAGCTGGTTGTTTTTAAGGTGTTGCTAAGGCATTGCTGTGGTATCCCAGGTGGTTGTTTATAAGGTGTTGCTAAGGCTTTGCTATGGTATCCCAGGTGGTTATTAAGCTGTTGCTATGGAATTCAAGGTGGCTGTTGTTAAAGTGTTGTTAGGCCATTGCCGTGGTATCCTAGACGGTTGCTAAGCTGTTGCTAAGGCATTGCTGTGGTGTACCAGATGGTTGTTAAGGCATTGCTTGGGCATTGTTGTGATATCCCAGGTTGTTGATGAGGTGTTGGTAGGCCGTTGCTGTGGTATACCAGACAGTTGCTAAGGTGTTGCTAGGGTGTTGCTGTGGCCCACCAGGCATCTTTAAGATGTTACTAAGGCATTGCTGTGGTATCCCTGGTGGTTAACAAGGCTAGAGAATTGTTATCCTAGGTGGCTGTTGTAAGGTGTTGCTAAGCTGTTGCTTTAGGGTCCCAGGTGGTTGTTATGGTGTTGCGTGGTCATTACTATGGTGTGCCAGGTTGTTGTTTATATGTATGTAACGTCTGTACTGGTCAGAGTGTGAGAGACAATCTTTGTGACACCATGTGTTAATCAGTAGATTATAGAGAAAGTCAGGAAATCCAAAGATGCACTATTTTGCGTCAAACATGAAAGTACAGGTGTCAGATACACCTATACTGATAAATCGTACCAGACAACAAAGTGAGTTTGATGGAAACTAGCTGCACATTCCAGTAGCACGTTGCACACCGGATTAAACTAGATCCTCATTGTGTCTCTGGGATCAGACAGGATCTTGCGGTTGTCCGTCTGTAGTGAGGCGAGAACTAGCGCATGTTTGGAGATGACCTCTGATTACATCATCAAAAGTCTGGCTAGTGTGTTGCTTAGCCAGGCCATATGCTGGCTGTGGAAGTTAGTGTCTCTCCCCTGGGGCTTTCACAATGTGCCCTACCTTTCAGGGGGTGTTCGGGGTCTGAGTGCTGGCCTAAAACAACCTCCCTCCGATTCTCTCGTCTCCGTCCTGGGTTATTCCTCATGTCTTTGTTGTTTGGTAATCTTGGGAGCTTTAATCTTCTAAATATATAACGGCCTTGGCAGTGAAAGGATGTCAGGTGGTGCAGTGTTACTGCGTACTGAGGTATTAAAAAGGGTGAGCAGAAATCCTGATTAAACCATCAGTTAAAGCAGAACAAAGTGTTTACAGGATGGAGGACACCTTGCGTACCCTGCTAGCCTTAAACCAGATGTGCACAGCTCTGTCATTGCTGAATAATGCTCTGATCTGTTCGGACTAGTGAAGCTACTGCGGCAGTACGGCCAGCTGTTGCCACTCAAGTCCTGTTTTGGCGGCAGGTGTTGACGGAATAATTGCTTGGGTTAAAGCTGAAGGCCGATTCCACCGCTATTTCAAAGCTGCTGTGTAACTCTGTCTTTGAAGTGTAAACAGAGCCGTACGGAGTGTTCGGATAAAAACGGATCCGTTCTAGAAATAGGTACCGCGTCCGATGTCTTCACAGGTGTGAACCAGGCATCTTCATGTCTACAACACATGTCTACAATAGTTACTATCCAAAGTCCCTGGCACAGAGCCACTGGCACATTCACCCATGGACATGCAGGAGGCATGGTCAGCCTGGTGGTAGCGCAGGACTCACAGTAAGAGAGACTGTACCCTGTCGATATAGTAGTTATGGACATGGTTAGTGCAGCTGTGCTGTCGGTGCTATTCTCTGCTGGGCTCAGTATCTACCATCCAGTAGAGCTAAGTGGTTAGAAGTGACCTGCCTGCGTCCCGGCCTTCAGTTAATGCTAAGCGCATTCTCTATGCCGATGCTACATTGGTGTCAGAAGTGACAGTACCCACAGTAGACTGTAGGGGCTGGGGCTAGCGCTATGGCTTTCACGTCATCTTCCACAAATGGGATTCCTCTGTATCTGGGTTCCGGATTTCATTCTAAATGAGCAGGAGCATGCCTGGTTCTGCTAGTTCAATCACCTGCTCAGCCTTCAAACAACTGATCATGTGCGCTCTGGCTCTTTAGGCTCTTTGTAGATAAGACTGAACACCAACAGCACAATATGTAACGCTGGTGACAGTAAAGGTGGAATATTTGGAAGAGCTATGTTTTCATTGGGGACTACTTTACCTGCATGTATCCTTCCACCATGAAGAGAGTTTAAAATGGCCAAATAGGCCACCATGTCTACAACACACATATCAAAACCACCGGTAAACCTACATGTGTCTTTTAAGTTTTATATGGAATGTTCAGGATGGAAAAATCTGGAAAAATGGGATTTTTTTTAGTTTGAGGCTGAAATCTTCTCCACACTATCATAAACAGTCATCACCATTAGACCAGATGCACCCAGAAGGCGTGTTGGGAAGGAGGATGAAGGTGACCAGGATCAATAACTGATGATAAATTTAGACTGATATGATCAATATTTATTGAGCTACACATACAGAAGTCTGTCTCTCAGTATGGCGTCGGGCCGCCATGTTCGCTAACCCAACACGCCAGACGTCTCGGTATGGAGCTGTAGAGGTTCCTGATGGAGTCCTGTGATAATCCATCCCATGCAGCTTGAACATCCTCACACAGTTCCTGCAGATGGTGCGGTAGGGGTGGAGGGACACCAGGCCTTCTGGACATGTGACGACAAACCGTCCATCTCGGTGCTGACCACGGTGCCTCCACACACGGATTCGTTGGGCGTCTCCACCAAGACTAAAGCGGGACTCGTCACTGAAGATGACCCGCTGCCATTCTGAGTCACTCCATGACAGTCTGGTACGACACCACTGCAGTCTTTGGTGACGGTGACGTGGTGTTAAGGACAGTCGTGGTAACGGTCTGTGTGCATGTAGTCCTGCGTGGTGCAGCCGTCTGCCAATGGTGCTGCACTAACAGGAGGACACCACTGCTCGCTGGATGTCTGTAATGGTGATGTTGGGTCAGTCAGGTACAGAGATAAGACCCGTCCCTGCTTATGTCACATGCACGGCTGAGTCTGAAACTTGAATCCTTAGCATGCCTCACAATGTCAAACCTACACACCAAGTTTCATTCCTGTCAACTGATTCCTTCTGGGTGCAGCTGCTTGTGCAGCTATTCACCACTGTGAACAATCCTGACTGGGTAAGTTTACTAGAACGGAGCTCCTTGTATGCATGGGTGAAATCAGCCAAAGGTTTAAGGGTGAGGATATTCATGCAGGGTGAATTTGGCCTGTAGATAAAGTGGTCTCCCCCTAGTCACCCCCTTTCCCATTCCCTCCTGTTAAACACAGCCTGCTGCTTCATCCCCATAATGTGAACCATTCGTTATTGCTGTTGTACAGAAGTCTGATTTTGTACTCGCAGGTTTCTGTGACCTGGACGCGAGCGATTCGTGGACGCTGAGGGCATCGCCCATTCTCAAACATTCGTCAGCCTTTGTTTATAAGGACAGAGAGAATGTTTTCATCGTCGTCTTATAGGGTAGGAAGAGAATTCTAGCTCTCTAGCGTCACATGGCATGCCAATTCTAGTCGTGAAAAGAGAACATTTTATATGGAGACGCATGTCCTGGCCTTGAAAGCACTGAGTCGTGTTTTTTGTTGATTATATTGTGTATGTACAAATAGTCTAACCACGAGAATCCAAACCGCCTGTGAATAAAGGAGAAAGAAAGAGAGAGAATTCTTTGCTCGTGACTTCATGGATGTTTTACTGGGTTGTACAGGCGGTTAAACGAACCAGAGTGTTTGCACTGATGTCCTCTTAGAGCTGCTGATGCACATTGAACCCTTCGATGAAAGTTTATGATGGGGATTATAATCCGATGCCCTACAATATAAACGGCATTAGCGTTAGCTATCGCACAGCTCGTTAGCCCAAAAGAGCAGAAGGGGAGGTGAGTGCACGCACGGCTCCGTTGGCCCTGTGCATTAATTACTCAGAGACTTTGAGCCGGGGCGGGTGTTTCGTGTGGCACCCCGAGCTGCCTGGCACAGTTTCAGCAGGCCGAGCAGGTCCTGCAGGAGCCCTGTGTGCTACTGTTTGTTCTCAGTGAAGGTGTGTGTTGTGTTGTTATGCATCGACCTGCACTTATGTGAAGAGAGTTTTCAATAAATGATGATATGCTAAACACTGTTCCTCGTTATTGTCTTCTGTGGCTTCCCTAAATGCCAAATCACATGTATGTCTCCTTGTGCTGAACAGGTTAAAAGAAGCAGATCCTGAAACACATTTAGGACTTTTGAGTTAAACTCTTCTTCTATGACTGATCCTATTCTTTCAAGCAGTAAGGATTAGGGGTTTAGTGTAAATGTAGGGATTAGGGGTTTAGTGTAAATGTAGGGGTTAGGGGTTTAGTGTAAATGTAGGGGTTACGGGGTTTAGTGTAAATGTAGGGGTTAGGGGGTTTAGTGTAAATGTAGAGGTTAGGGGGTTTAGTGTAAATGTAGGGGTTAAGGGGTTTAGTGTAAATGTAGGGGTTAGGGGGTTTAGTGTAAATGTAGGGGTTAGGGGTTTAGTGTAAATGTAGGGGTTAGGGGGGTTTAGTGTAGATGTGGGGGTTAGGGGGTTTAGTGTAAATGTAGGGGTTAGGGGGTTTAGTGTAAATGTAGGGGTTAGGGGGTTTAGTGTAAATGTAGGGGTTAGGGGGTTTAGTGTAAATGTAGGGGTTAGGGGTTTAGTGTAAATGTAGGAGTTAGGGGGTTTAGTGTAAATGTAGGGGTTAGGGGTTTAGTGTAAATGTAGGGGTTAGGGGGTTTAGTGTAAATGTAGGGGTTAGGGGGTTTAGTGTAAATGTAGGGGTTAGGGGGTTTAATGTAAATGTAGGGGTTTAGTGTAAATGTAGGAGTTAGGGGGTTTAGTGTTAATGTAGGGGTTTAGTGTAAATGTAGGGGTTAGGGGTTTAGTGTAAATGTAGGTGTAATGGGTTTAGTGTAAATGTAGGTGTAAGGGGTTTAGTGTAAATGTAGGGGTTAGGGGTTTAGTGTAAATGTAGGGGTTAGGGGGTTTAGTGTAAATGTAGGGGTTAGGAGTTTAGTGTAAATGTAGGAGTTAGGGGGTTTAGTGTAAGTGTAGGGGTCATGCAACCTCACTAATGATTACAGGGGTTTAGTGTAAATGTACACACCATCAGGGTTTAGTGTAAATGTAGGGGAAGGGGGTTTGAGTGAAATCATTACTAATGTAGGGGTTGGGGGTTTAGTGTAAATGTACCGGGTTAGGGGGTTTAGTGTACAGCGTAGGCTGAAGTAGGGGTTTAGTACCGGTTTTGTAGGGGTTAGGGGGTTTAGTGTAAATGTAGGGAGGCCTGGGGTTAGTGTAAATGTAGGGGTTAGGGGGTTTTAAGGTGTAAGGTTAGGGTGTTAGGGGTTTAGATGTAAATGTAGGGGTTTGGGGGTTTAGTGTAAATGTAGGGGTTAGGGGTTTAGTGTAGTGTTAGTGTCTGGTCCTGGGGTTAGGGGGTGAGTAATGGTAGGGGTGTGGTATCAGTGTAAATGTAGGTGTTAGGGGGTTGAGTGTAACTGTAGGGGTTAGGGTGAGTTTAGTGTAAATGTGTGGTTTAGGGGTTAGTGGTGTTAGGGGTCTGATCCTCAGTGTAAATGGTGAGTGATGGTCTCTCTCAGTGTAAATATAGGGGTTAGTGGTGTTAGTGTAAATGTAGATCCTCACGGGGTTTAGTGTAAATGTAGGGGTTAGGGGGTCTGTGTGTAAATGTATCAGTGTTAGGGTGTTAGTGGTCTGATCCTCACGGTGTACTGGGTGAGTTATGGGGGTTTAGTGGTGTGTATCAGGTTAGTGGTGTTAGTGTAAATGTAGGGGTTAGGGGGTCAGTGTAATGTAGGGGTGAGGGGGTTTAGTGTAAATGTAGGGGGTGTGGTATCAGGTTAGTGGTGTTTAGGGGTCTGTAAATGTAGGGGTTAGGGGTTTAGTGATGTAGGGGTTAGGGGGGTTTAGTGTATCATGTTAGTGGGTTAGGGTGGTTGAGTGTAAATGTAGGGGTTGGGTGAGTTAGTGTAAATGTAGGGTGTGGTATCAGGTTAGTGGTAAATGTAGTGGTCTGATCTTTACTGTAAATGTAGTGGTTAGGGGGTTAGTGTAAATGTATCAGGTTAGGGGGTGTTAGTGGTCTGATCCTCACTGTACTGGGTGAGTGATAAATGTAGGGTTAGGGGGTTCTGTGTAAATGTAGGGGTTAGTGGTGTTAGTGTCCTGATCCTCACTGTAGGGGGTTTGAGTAAATGGTCTCTTTGTGTGGTATCAGGTTAGTGGTCTGATCCTCACTGTACTGGGTGAGTGATGGTCTCTCTGTGTGGTATCGGGTTAGTGGTGTTAGTGGTCTGATCCTCACTGTAATGGGTGAGTGGCGGTCTCTCGGTGTGGTATCAGGTTAGTGGTGTTAGTGGTCTGATCATCATTGTACTGGGTGAGTGATGGTCTCTCGGTGTGGTATCAGGTTAGTGGTGTTAGTGGTCTGATCCTCACTGTACTGGGTGAGTGATGGTCTCTCGGGGTGTGGTATCAGGTTAGTGGTGTTAGTGGTCTGATCCTCACTGTACTGGGTGAGTGATGGTCTCGGTGTGGTATCAGGTTAGTGGTGTTAGTGGTCTGATCCTCACTGTACTGGGTGAGTGATGGTCTCTCTGTGTGGTATCAGGTTAGTGGTGTTAGTGGTCTGATCCTCACTGTACTGGGCGAGTGACGGTCTCTCTGTGTGGTATCAGGTTAGTGGTGTTAGTGGTCTGATCCTCACTGTACTGGGTGAGTGATGGTCTCTCGGTGTGGTATCAGGTTAGTGGTGTTAGTGGTCTGATCCTCACTGTACTGGGTGAGTGGTGGTCTCTCGGTGTGGTATCAGGTTAGTGGTGTTAGTGGTCTGATCCTCACTGTACTGGGTGAGTGATGGTCTCTCTGTGTGGTATCAGGTTAGTGGTGTTAGTGGTCTGATCCTCACTGTACTGGGTGAGTGATGGTCTCTCAGTGTGGTATCAGGTTAGTGGTGTTAGTGGTCTGATCCTCACTGTACTGGGTGAGTGATGGTCTCTCGGTGTGGTATCAGGTTAGTGGTGTTAGTGGTCTGATCCTCACTGTACTGGGTGAGTGATGGTCTCTCAGTGTGGTATCAGGTTAGTGGTGTTAGTGGTCTGATCCTCACTGTACTGGGCGAGTGATGGTCTCTCTGTGTGGTATCAGGTTAGTGGTGTTAGTGGTCTGATCCTCACTGTACTGGGTGAGTGATGGTCTCTCGGTGTGGTATCAGGTTAGTGGTGTTAGTGGTCTGATCCTCACTGTACTGGGTGAGTGATGGTCTCTCGGTGTGGTATCAGGTTAGTGGTGTTAGTGGTCTGATCCTCACTGTACTGGGTGAGTGATGGTCTCTCGGTGTGGTATCAGGTTAGTGGTGTTAGTGGTCTGATCCTCACTGTACTGGGTGAGTGATGGTCTCTCGGTGTGGTATCAGGTTAGTGGTGTTAGTGGTCTGATCCTCACTGTACTGGGTGAGTGGCGGTCTCTCGGTGTGGTATCAGGTTAGTGGTGTTAGTGGTCTGATCCTCACTGTACTGGGTGAGTGATGGTCTCTCGGTGTGGTATCAGGTTAGTGGTGTTAGTGGTCTGATCCTCACTGTACTGGGTGAGTGATGGTCTCTCTGTGTGGTATCAGGTTAGTGGTGTTAGTGGTCTGATCCTCACTGTACTGGGTGAGTGGGGGTCTCTCGGTGTGGTATCAGGTTAGTGGTGTTAGTGGTCTGATCCTCACTGTACTGGGTGAGTGATGGTCTCGGTGTGGTATCAGGTTAGTGGTGTTAGTGGTCTGATCCTCACTGTACTGGGTGAGTGATGGTCTCGGTGTGGTATTAGGTTAGCCCCGAGGACCACATTTATTCCAGAATGGAGTTTTTTTTTCACACAGAAGTGGAAAATGTGTAGCAGTTCTTTCAGCACTTGAAGAGCTTCCTCAGAACTACTCGCCCTCTTCTTCACTTTCCTTCCCAGAATTTAAATTGATATTAAACATGATAAAGATAAAAGGAACAGAAACATTCTTAAAAGGCCCAAACCCAAGGTCTGGAGAGTCCTCTGCCCAAGGAGAAAATGGATGGGGCTGAATGACATCTCCCTGAGAAAGGACAGCGCTGCGTGAGTCATTACGCTCTTCTGAAGGCTGAGAACCAGGGACGCTGTCCTACGTGAAGCTTTTAGCTACTCGTCCTGTATGGATTAGAAGCGGGACGAGAGCTTCTTCATACTCGCATGTTCTCATTTGCGAAGGTGCTTCTTCAAAGAATCATCCACTGAAAGGTTCTTCAGGGAAAGCCCTCCTCTACGTCATCGCTCAGTGGAACTTCAATTTTAACCCAGTTTTTCAAGTTCTGTAAAATTCAACCGTCTACAGGTGAATATATACTGGGTATACTGCACCACCCGCACGCTACTCCCGTATATACTCTATACCTCAGATTGCTCCCGTATATGCTCTATACCTCGTACTGCTCCTGTATATACTCTATACCTCGTACTGTTCCCATATATACTCTATACCTCGTACTGCTCCCGTATATACTCTACACCTCGTACTGCTCCCGTTTATACTCTACACCTCGTACTGCTCCCGTATATACTCTATACCTCGTACTGCTCCCGTATATACTCTATACCTCGTACTGCTCCCGTATATACTCTATACCTCGTACTGCTCCCGTATATACTCTATACCTCATACTGCTCCCGTATATACTCTATACCTCGTACTGCTCCCGTATATACTCTATACCTCGTACTGCTCCCATATATACTCTATACCTTGCACTGCTCCCGTATATGCTCTACACCTCGCACTGCTCCCGTATATACTCTATACCTCGCACTGCTCCCATATATACTCTATACCTCGTACTGCTCCCGTATATACTCTATACCTCGCACTGCTCCCGTATATACTCTACACCTCGCACTGCTCCCGTATATACTCTATACCTCGTACTGCTCCCATATATACTCTATACCTCGTACTGCTCCCGTATATACTCTACACCTTGTACTGCTCCCGTATATACTCTACACCTTGTACTGCTCCCGTATATACTCTACACCTTGTACTGCTCCCATATATACTCTATACCTCGTACTGCTCCCGTATATACTCTACACCTTGTACTGCTCCCGTATATACTCTATACCTCGTACTGCTCCGGTATATACTCTATACCTCGTACTGCTCCCGTATATACTCTATACCTCGTACTGCTCCGGTATATACTCTATACCTCGTACTGCTCCGGTATATACTCTATACCTTGTACTGCTCCCGTATATGCTCTATACCTCGTACTGCTCCCGTATATACTCTATACCTTGTACTGCTCCCGTATATACTCTATACCTTGTACTGCTCCCGTATATACTCTACACCTCGTACTGCTCCCGTATATACTCTATACCTCATACTGCTCCGGTATATACTCTATACCTCGTACTGCTCCCATATATACTCTATACCTCATACTGCTCCGGTATATACTCTATACCTCGTACTGCTCCCATATATACTCTATACCTCTTACTGCTCCTGCATATACTCTATACCTCGTACTGCTCCCGTATATACTCTATACCTCGTACTGCTCCCGTATATACTCTATACCTCGCACTGCTCCCGTATATACTCTACACCTCGCACTGCTCCCGTATATACTCTACACCTCGCACTGCTCCCGTATATACTCTATACCTCATACTGCTCCCGTATATACTCTATACCTCACACTGCTCCCGTATATACTCTACACCTCGCACTGCTCCCGTATATACTCTACACCTCGCACTGCTCCCGTATATACTCTATACCTCATACTGCTCCCATATATACTCTATACCTCGTACTGCTCCCGTATATACTCTATACCTCGTACTGCTCCCGTATATACTCTATACCTCGTACTGCTCCCGTATATACTCTATACCTCGTACTGCTCCCGTATATACTCTATACCTCGTACTGCTCCCGTATATACTCTATACCTCGTACTGCTCCGGTATATACTTTATACCTTGTACTGCTCCCGTATATACTCTATACCTCGTACTGCTCCGGTATATACTTTATACCTTGTACTGCTCCCGTATATACTCTATACCTCGTATTGCTCCCGTATATACTCTATACCTCGTACTGCTCCCGTATATACTCTATACCTCGTACTGCTCCCATATATACTCTATACCTCGTACTGCTCCCGTATATACTCTATACCTCGTACTGCTCCCGTATATACTCTATACCTCGTACTGCTCCCGTATATACTCTATACCTCGCACTGCTCCCGTATATACTCTACACCTCGTACTGCTCCCATATATACTCTATACATCATACTGCTCCTGTATATACTCTATACCTCGTACTACTCCCGTATATACTCTATACATTGTACTGCTCCCGTATATACTCTACACCTCGTACTGCTCCCGTATATACTCTATACCTCGTACTACTCCCGTATATACTCTATACATTGTACTGCTCCCGTATATACTCTATACCTCGTACTGCTCCGGTATATACTCTATACCTCTTACTGCTCCCGTATATACTCTATACCTCGTACTGCTCTTGTATATACTCTATACCTCTTACTGCTCCCGTATATACTCTATACCTCGTACTGCTCTTGTATATACTCTATACATCGTACTGCTCCTGTATATACTCTATACCTCTTACTGCTCCCGTATATACTCTATACCTCGTACTGCTCTTGTATATACTCTATACCTCGTACTGTTCCCGTATATACTCTATACCTCGTACTGCTTTGGTATACACTGTATACCTTGTACTGCTCCCGTATATACTCTATACCTCGTACTGCTCCCTTGCGCGAGGGCGGCTATTGTAAAAATGAAGTAGCCTTTCTTTGGCCTATCGGTCCATCGAGGCTACATGGGTTGGGGATAAAGGTATGTTTAGAGCCATCTGTATACAACGAGCTCCTGGACTGAGAATCACTCTGTGATTCGAGAAGAGAGACCGATTCGAACGCAACTATCGTTCCCCTGTCTTCATTACTCGATATATCAGTTTACAGCACCTCCTACCTGAGACCTGCACCTCTGCTCCAGTATATACGGTGTACCACGTAAATTACCACAGTACCACAGAAGGTTTGTTACTGACTGCTGTCAGTCTCTATGGGCACCTCACACACGGTGGCACTTGGAGGTGTGGACATTTCCAGCAGGCTAACATGCTATTCCCTCTTCGTGTTTTCATTTAGACTCATTATATTTAGCACACTGATAATCATCCAACCAAATTCACATCAGTGTGAAATGGAAGCACCCACAGCTATTCTCATCTATCTTCATGTCAGGACTAATGCCACCCATTAGTCAGCACATTACACACAACCAGGAAAACTTTCATCCAGTATTCAGACTCTTATTTACTTCAGAGTCACCCACTGCTGTGATCCCCTCACTGGCTTCTTCACGGTGTACTGGAGATACCCGGATGGTGTTCTACTCCAGTCAGAGGTTCTAGTGTACAGGTGGAGCTATCTCCATGGTGTACTGGAGATACCCGGATGGTGTTCTACTCCAGTCAGAGCTTCTAGTGTACAGGTGGAGCTATCTTCATGGTGTACTGGAGATACCCGGATGGTGTTCTACTCCAGTCAGAGGTTCTAGTGTACAGGTGGAGCTATCTTCATGGTGTACTGGAGATACCCGGGTGGTGTTCTACTCCAGTCAGAGGTTCTAGTGTACAGGGGGAGCTATCTTCATGGTGTGCTGGAGATACCCGGGTGGTGTTCTACTCCAGTCAGAGGTTCTAGTGTACAGGTGGAGCTATCTTCATGGTGTACTGGAGATACCCGGATGGTGTTCTACTCCAGTCAGAGCTTCTAGTGTACAGGTGGAGCTATCTTCATGGTGTACTGGAGATACCCGGATGGTGTTCTACTCCAGTCAGAGGTTCTAGTGTACAGGTGGAGCTATCTTCATGGTGTACTGGAGATACCCGGGTGGTGTTCTACTCCAGTCAGAGGTTCTAGTGTACAGGTGGAGCTATCTTCATGGTGTGCTGGAGATACCTGGGTGGTGTTCTACTCCAGTCAGAGGTTCTAGTGTACAGGTGGAGCTATCTTCATGGTGTACTGGAGATACCCGGATGGTGTTCTACTCCAGTCAGAGGTTCTAGTGTACAGGTGGAGCTATCTTCATGGTGTACTAGAGATACCCAGATGGTGTTCTACTCCAGTCAGAGGTACTGTATCCCATCATGCACCGCGGCCTCACCAGCTCTCAGCCTGCTTCACCCAGAGAAAATGGCGGTGGGTAATACTGGGGAGCTAAACGCAGCCCACTCCGAGTATAACTGTGGGTGTAGTGGTTGTAGTGGGGTGTGTTCATCAGAATGAGCCTCAGAAAGTAAAATATACAGGTCTGAAGATGAATAAAAGATGAACTCGCTTTAGAGGATCAGGTTTAGAGTGAAATAGCCGAAGGGAGCTAACAGCTAGGCTAAACCTGGGGTGGGAATGTATAATTGCACTGAACATGTACTATTACACTATAAAAGCATGTGTGGTGGTGCGGTCTCCTTCCAGAGCAGAGAAATCTGATGAGTGGTCAGTGCGGAGTATGCCGAGGGCAGGCCGATCTTTTTTCACAGCCGGCAGGTAGAAGGTATTGATCAGTTACGTCCTTCACCTCAAGCAAACGGACGTTATTAATCATGTACAGCTGTTGAGCGTGTGTAGTAGTTGCTCTACAAAGCACTCACTCCGTCAGGTATCTATGTAGATGGTCGTAGAGGTTGTGTTTACTTCAACTGTCTGAGAATAGTGACTTAGCTACGTTTATACAAACAACAGAGGCTAAACACAGTGTTAGCATGCTAAGTTACTAGCTTGCTATAATATAGCTGTGCTGTATCACAGCAATGGTTTCCAGGCTGCCTGTCCAGACCCCTCGGAAAAACATGGAGGTAATGTACAGACGTAGGAAAGGGAGACCAGGTTCAAGCCCCCCCTTGAGCAAGCCAGAGGCAACAGTGGCGAAGAAAAACTCATCTGGGTAAGGAAAAAACCTCAAGAGGAACCAGGCTCAAGGGTGAAACCCAACCTCCTCAGGTCGAACCCGGAAGAAGAGAGAAAGACAGAACTAATTCAGCATTTTCAGCTAACAACAGTGTCCATGCAGACCTCCAGCGAGCAGTGGTGTCCTCCATGAGTCCTCCTGTTAGTGCAGCACCATCGGCAGACGGCTGCACCACGCAGGACTACATGCACACAGACCGTTACCACGACTGTCCTTAACACCACGTCACCGTCACCAAAGACTGCAGTGGTGTCGTACCAGACTGTCATGGAGTGACTCAGAATGGCAGCGGGTCATCTTCAGTGACCAGTCCCGCTTTAGTCTTGGTGGAGACGCCCAACGAATCCGTGTGTGGGAGCACCGTGGTCAGCACCAAGATGAACGGTGTGCTGTCACACGTCCAGAAGGTCTGGTGTCCCTCCACCTCCACCCCTACCGCACCATCTGCAGGAACTGTGTGAGGATGTTCAAGCTGCATGGGATGGATTATCACAGGACTCCATTAGGAACCTCTACAGCTCCATACCGAGACGTCTGGCGTGTTGGGTTAGCGAACACGGCGGCCCAGCGCCATACTGAGAGACAGACTTCTGTATGTGTAGCTCAATAAATATTGATCAGTCTAAATTTATCATCAGTTATTGATCCTGGTCACCTTTATCTTTATCTGGGTGCAGCTGTTCTTGATTGAGTGAATTAATCATCACCTCAATGCTGTGCATGTACTGCAGGAGTGAACTTTCTCAGGTAACTTGTTCCCTCATTGTCAGACCATGTTTATACATTAGTAATGTTGAGGTCATTGGTGAGTGAATAATTCAGCTCTTGCTACTTTCTAAGCCGGTCTGGACAGGATGTGATGTCAGTCCCCTTCAGTGAACTGTGCTCAGGCAGGTGTGATGTTCTCTCGCTTTCTTTGTGTATAGTTTGTCTCCTTTAATGAGAGTTTAACAATGCAGTTGGAATGATCACCACAGGTTTATGCCTAAAGAGGGCTGTGAAGATTCACCCCATCATTCTCATGCTACTCTGTTTCCAGTCCTTCCATTTGGCACCATATTAATATTCTGGAGTACTGTGTTTATAACTGGAGGGATATGAGCTCTGTGTTTAGAACAGGAGGGATATGAGCTCTGTGTTTAGAACAGGAGTGATATGAGCTCTGTGTTTATAACAGGAATGATATGAGGTCTGTGTTTAGAACAGGACTGATATGAGCTCTGTGTTTAGAACAGGAGTGATATGAGCTCTGTGTTTGGAACAGGAGGGATATGAGCTCTGTGTTTAGAACAGGAGGGATATGAGCTCTGTGTTTAGAACAGGAGGGATATGAGCTCTGTGGTTAGAACAGGAGTGATATGAGCTCTGTGTTTAGAACATGAGTGATATGAGCTCTGTGTTTAGAACAGAAGGGATAGAGCTCTGTGTTTAGAACAGGACTGATATGAGCTCCGTGTTTAGAACAGGAGGGATATGAGCTCCGTGTTTAGAACAGGAGAGATATGAGCTCTGTGTTTAGAACATGAGTGATATGAGCTCTGTGTTTAGAACAGGAGGGATAGAGCTCTGTGTTTAGAACAGGACTGATATGAGCTCCGTGTTTAGAACAGGAGGGATATGAGCTCTGTGTTTAGAACAGGAGGGATATGAGCTCTGTGTTTAGAACAGGAGGGATATGAGCTCTGTGTTTAGAACAGGAGGGATATGAGCGTGTTTAGAACATGAGGGATATGAGCTCTGGGTTTAGAACAGGAGGGATATGAGCTCTGGGTTTAGAACAGGAGGGATATGAGCGTGTTTAGAACAGGAGGGATATGAGCTCTGGGTTTAGAACAGGAGGGATATGAGCTCTGTGTTTAGAACAGGAGGGATATGAGCGTGTTTAGAACAGGAGGGATATGAGCTCTGGGTTTAGAACAGGAGGGATAGGAGCTCTGTGTTTAGAACAGGAGGGATATGAGCTCTGGGTTTAGAACAGGAGTGATATGAGCTCTGTGTTTAGAACAGGAGGGATATGAGCTCTGTGTTTAGGACAGGAGTGATATGAGCTCTGTGTTTAGAACAGGAGTGATATGAGCTCTGTGTTTAGAACAGGAGGGATATGAGCTCTGTGTGTAGTACAGTAGTGATATGAGCTCCGTGTTTAGAACAGGAGTGATATGAGCTCCGTGTTTAGAACAGGAGGGATATGAGCTCTGGGTTTAGAACAGGAGGGATATGAGCTCTGTGTTTAGAACAGGAGGGATATGAGCTCTGTGTTTAGAACAGGAGGGATATGAGCTCTGTTTAGAACAGGAGGGATATGAGCTCTGTGTTTAGAACAGGAGGGATATGAGCTCTGTGTTTAGAACAGGAGGGATATGAGCTCTGTTTAGAACAGGAGGGATATGAGCTCTGTGTTTAGAACAGGAGAGATATGAGCTCAGTGTTTAGTACAGGAGAGATATGAGCTCCGTGTTTAGAACAGGAGTGATATGAGCTCTGTGTTTAGAACAGGAGTGATATGAGCTCTGTGTTTAGTACAGGAGGGATATGAGCTCCGTGTTTAGAACAGAAGGGATATGAGCTCCGTGTTTAGAACAGGAGGGATATGAGCTCCGTGTTTAGAACAGGAGGGATATGAGCTCCGTGTTTAGAACAGGAGGGATATGAGCTCCGTGTTTAGTACAGGAGGGATATGAGCTCCGTGTTTAGAACAGGAGGGATATGAGCTCCGTGTTTAGAACAGGAGGGATATGAGCTCTGTGTTTAGAACAGGAGGGATATGAGCTCTGTGTTTAGAAAAGGAGGGATATGAGCTCTGTGTTTAGAACAGGAGGGATATGAGCTCCGTGTTTAGAACAGGAGGGATAGGAGCTCTGTGTTTAGAACAGGAGGGATATGAGCTCTGTTTAGAACAGGAGGGATAGGAGCTCTGTGTTTAGAACAGGAGGGATATGAGCTCTGGGTTTAGAACAGGAGGGATATGAGCTCTGTGTTTAGAACAGGAGGGATAGGAGCTCTGTGTTTAGAACAGGAGGGATATGAGCTCTGTGTTTAGAACAGGAGGGATATGAGCTCTGTGTTTAGAACAGGAGAGATATGAGCTCTGTGTTTAGAACAGGAGGGATATGAGCTCTGGGTTTAGAACAGGAGGGATAGGAGCTCTGTGTTTAGAACAGGAGGGATATGAGCTCTGTGTTTAGTACAGGAGTGATATGAGCTCTGTGTTTAGGACAGGACTGATATGAGCTCCGTGTTTAGAACAGGAGGGATATGAGCTCTGTGTTTAGAACAGGAGGGATATGAGCTCTGTGTTTAGTACAGGAGTGATATGAGCTCTGTGTTTAGTACAGGAGGGATATGAGCTCTGGGTTTAGAACAGGAGGGATATGAGCTCTGTGTTTAGAACAGGAGAGATATGAGCTCCGTATTTAGTACAGGAGGGATATGAGCTCCATGTTTAGAACAGGAGAGATATGAGCTCTGTGTTTAGAACAGGAGGGATATGAGCTCCGTGTTTAGAACAGGAGGGATATGAGCTCCGTGTTTAGAACAGGAGGGATATGAGCTCCGTGTTTAGAACAAGAGGGATATGAGCTCCGTGTTTAGAACAGGAGGGATATGAGCTCCGTGTTTAGAACAGGAGGGATATGAGCTCTGTGTTTAGAACAGGAGGGATATGAGCTCTGTGTTTAGAACAGGAGGGATATGAGCTCCGTGTTTAGAACAGGAGGGATATGAGCTCCGTGTTTAGAACAAGAGGGATATGAGCTCCGTGTTTAGAACAGGAGGGATATGAGCTCCGTGTTTAGAACAGGAGGGATATGAGCTCTGTGTTTAGAACAGGAGGGATATGAGCTCTGTGTTTAGAACAGGAGGGATATGAGCTCCGTGTTAGTCTCAGTCCATGCCCAGGTTTCCTACCTCAGGGTTTATATCAGTAGCTAAGGAACCAAGGTTGTCATGAAGCATCGGGTTCTGAGTTTTAGTACTAAGAATCAGTATTTCAGTAGAAAATTCTAGACTCCACTGAGAAATATATGACACACAGACAGAAATGAAAGATGGCGTCGGCTCTTCCGCAGGTTTATACGCCGGTGTTAATCAGTGCATATGCTCCTGGTTATTAATAGCCCAGGTCTGGATGTGTTGTATACAGTGTTTGAGGAACGGAGCCCCTGATATTTCAGATTAAGAACGCCACTTAGTCAGGAATTAGGCTCATTCTGCATGAGGCTTGTTTCTACTGCTTCCGTCTTTCATCCTCCAGCCAAACCTCTCTCTCTTTTCATGAAGGTGTTTGCTGAATAATGAATAAGCCTTTCGCCACTAACCAATATTAAAGCCATCATAATGTCTAATCATTAATGCATTCGACGGTAAATAATTGATGCGTCTTTTTTGTAAAGGCTTTTTCGTTTCTTCCCTCCGAGTGAATCACACACGGGGCCGTGGGTCAAAACGGGACATGGCGGCTTTTCGTCAGAGCCTTTTCCCGAGGCCTGTTCGGCATTGCTGGAGCGCTGCGCTAAGGAGAATGAATGCCGTGCTGTATTAAAGGGTAGTAGGGGGGGCAGATTGAGTAAGTGGCTGAAACAGGGGCGATTTAGCTCGTCTCCGCTCCCTGCACCCAGCGGGCTGTGGCCTGTCGTTTCCATCTGAGCTCAGCAAAGCAGCCGGTTGCATTACTGCTGAGTCAGCGCAGTGTCCCCAACCAGAGGCTGGTGGAAGTTTCATGAAGGTTTCAATTCTGAAAACTTTTGACAGTCTCCAGATAGCTGGACTCGGCCTTCCGTGACTAGACACGTCATGGAGATATCCATGCTGTTACAGACTGGCTTAAACATAACACCACGAACACTAAATATCTTAAACAAGACCAGCTGCACCCAGACGGAGGTGTGGGAGTGTAGGTGTGTTGGGAAGGAGGATAAAGGTGACCAGGATCAATAACTGGTGATAAATTTAGACTGATATGATCAATATTTATTGAGCTACACATACAGAAGTCTGTCTCTCAGTATGGCGTCGGGCCGCCGTGTTTGCTAACCCAACACGCCAGACGTCTCGGTATGGAGCTGTAGAGGTTCCTAATGGAGTCCTGTGATAATCCATCCCATGCAGCTTGAACATCCTCACACAGTTCCTGCAGATGGTGCGGTAGGGGTGGAGGTGGAGGGACACCAGGCCTTCTGGACGTGTGACTACAGACCGTTCATCTTGGTGCTGACCACGGTGCCTCCACACACGGATTCGTTGGGCGTCTCCACCAAGACTAAAGCGGGACTCGTCACTGAAGATGACCCGCTGCCATTCTGAGTCACTCCATGACAGTCTGGCACGACACCACTGCAGTCTTTGGTGACGGTGACGTGGTGTTAAGGACAGTCGTGGTAACGGTCTGTGTGCATGTAGTCCTGCGTGGTGCAGCCGTCTGTCAATGGTGCTGCACTAACAGGAGGACTCATGGAGGGTATAGAGAATATGCCCCCACTGCTGATACAGAATCTCCACAGAGAAGTACTGACAATAGAACAGGACACTCTGAGGCAGCCACATGATGCCAAGCGTCAGAGGGGTATAAAGTCTGGAAGCAGGGGAGGTCGTTCTCTGGAATGATGTGAGTCACACTTCCCCCTGGTGGTCACCTACAAACCCACACAGCTAAACCCACATCAGCCTGACCATGTCTCATGGGCTTCTAGAGGCCTAGCCAGCCAGCCTGCTTTAGAGGTCAGCTCTTCAGTCCTGGCCAACACAAAAGCCCCGGCCCTCTCCAGAAGCCGCCTCCCTCCTTCAGTGTGCTGCCTCAAGTCCCCTTGCAGCGATGGCAGCAATAGTGGAACTCCAACTGGCCGACTTCCATTTTCCCCTCCGCCCACTTTACCATTGCATTGGCGTGAACCTGTTTCTCTGTATACTGTATTACCCTGTTCTTCAATGGTCAGGACCCCCACAGAAGCAGGACTGCAAGAAAGGTCAACCAACCAAAGTTATCCAGGCACCAGCACCTGTGGGTAGCGTCCTGTAGGCAGCATCGTCCTGTGCCCCCTGATGAAGGACTAGAGGATGACCAACACTGCACTGTGCAGCAGCAGATGAGCTATCGTCTCTGACTGTCCATCTACAAGGTGGAGCAGCAAGGTAGGAGTGTCTAATAGAGTGGACAGTGAGTGGACACAGTGTCTCAACACTCCAGCAGCACTGCTGTGTCTGATCCACTCACACCAGCACCACACACACTAACACACCACCACCACGTCAGTGTCACTGCAGTGCTGAAAATGATCCACCACCCACATACCACCTGCTCTGTGGTGGTCCTGTGGGGGTCCTGACCATTGAAGAACAGGGTAATACAAGATACAGAGAAACAGATGGACTACAGTCTGGACCTGTACACCTACAGAGTGTCCTGTACGGTCAGTGGAGCAGATGGACACTGGGTGTAGATAGAAGGACCTAATAAAGTGGACGGTGTGTGGGTATCTCCTAATGTACTGGTTTTCCTGTTTCCTGGATTAATGGAGCTGAAAGCATGCTATTCTGGAAGCTTAGGTGTGTCCATGTGCTCGTCTTTGGGAGAAGACTTCTTAGCCACATCTCCCTCGCGTCTGTCCAGATGACCGAAAGGCATTGCTTCCCTCTGGATGGTGTGCAGCAGCTCTTATCTTGGTCTCCAGGTGTGCCCTGCTGCATCCGTATAAAGGACTCTATCTACTGACCTAAAGGCCACTCTGCCCCCAGGGCAGCACTTATTACCATTGGTTCTGAAGGAGTCCTCCTCAGCCTCTGCGGTAACCCACTTCCTGACGCTCATATAATATCGGCTGTGTGCTGCTGTGCCTGCTCTAGCTGTTCTCGGACCAGACTTCCCAGGGTGCCGCACCTCCTAACATGGTGGGGCAATTGGTTAGATAAATAACATGAGTGACTCAGAATGGCAGTGAGTCCTCTTCAGGGACGAGTCCTGGCTCTGTCTTGGAGGAGACAACCAATATATATATATATGTATTTTTTTTAATGGGATTCTGCTGACACAGTGAGTATAGTCATGGGCACCAAGCCCCTGCCTAATACTCTGGTCAGGGAGGCATAGCCGCTTTGCCAGCTGTGGCCACAAACCTCTCTCCATCACTCAGCTTCTAGAAGGCCTCCTTTGATGTTGATAATTCTATTCACCTGTGCTGATAAGCGAAGACCCCCATTTCCCACCTGAGGCCTATCCATTAGTGCCTAGATTAACACCCCAGTCCTCAGGGTCCTCCTGGCACCCTTGACTCAGGTAAACAGGAGCTGTAGAGGGCTGATTCCCAGTCCCGGATGAGCTGGAGCTGAGCAAGAATGTGAGAACAGCTGGAGTTCCTTCCTGCTTGAGGCTCTAGAAGAGGCGTTCCCACCACAGACCTGACTAGCCGATGCAGTCTACTTGTCTGGCAGCCATTCTGCCTGTGTAACATTAACTCAGCTTAGTCAAATGAGTTAGCAGTAATGCTAGAAGGAGAAACAAACCTCCAGGCCCACAGTTCCCTCTCTCCGAGCTCGGAGAAGGATGGGAGATATTGATCTTGCTAAAAGACGAGTTTCGGGAGAGAGTGCTGCCTCTGATCCTCCAATTTGCTTGTTTGTTTTCTAATGAGGGAGCCGCCGAGGGAACGCGGCGAGCGTCACGCGCGGCTTTATTCCAGAAACCGCCTGTTTGTCACCGTGTTTGGGGGCGCCGTGTATTTCAAAGCAGCTACGGTATTGTGAAGTCGCTCCGAGCGCTCCTCCCTTTGGGCCCTGCTGCGGTGTTTATGTCTCATTCGCTTGCTGGTTATGAGAACGAAGAAAGGCTTTTCCACAGAAGTCCTGGTCCCATTGCTCCCTTTGGAGACCTTGGACCCCAGCGTGAAGGCATTAGTGACTGTGGCCCTCCTTCAAGTAGGTGTCAGCAGTGTGGCTGGCCAAGGCCAAGAGCCGTCAAAGCTCCAGTATGCATAAGTAGCAATACTCACTGACTCGCTGCTGGTGCTGGTGCAAGGGACAGTTCCACTGCACTGGGTAGGAAGATGAAGCACTCAGTCTCTCAGCTGTGGTGCACTGAGGGAGAGGACACTACCCCAGGAGAGGACAGAGGCCCAATGGCCTGTAGGTGAATTCCTCAAAAGAAACCTGGGCATGCACACAGACCGTTACCACGACTGTCCTTAACACCACGTCACCGTCACCAAAGACTGCAGTGGTGTCGTACCAGACTGTCATGGAGTGACTCAGAATGGCAGCGGGTCATCTTCAGTGACGAGTCCCGCTTTAGTCTTGGTGGAGACGCCCAACGAGTCCGTGTGTGGAGGCGCCGTGGTCAGCACCAAGATGAACGGTCTGTAGTCACACGTCCAGAAGGCCTGGTGTCCCTCCACCTCCACCCCTACCGCACCATCTGCAGGAACTGTGTGAGGATGTTCAAGCTGCATGAGATGGATTATCACAGGACTCCATTAGGAACCTCTACAGCTCCATACCGAGACGTCTGGCGTGTTGGGTTAGCAAACACGGCGGCCCGACGCCATACTGAGAGACAGACTTCTGTATGTGTGGCTCCTGATCTGCAAGGAGATCCACCACACTGGAGAGCAGGACGAAGCACTCAGTAGCTGAGCTGTGGTGCACCAAGGGAACGGACACGACCCCAGGAGAGGACCGAGGCCCAGCGACCTGTAGGTGAATGGCTCAAAGTGAGAGACTCGACACTGCACGGCACACAGAGGGAGGGGACACGGCCCCAGAGGAGGCTCCAGTTTTCTATGATGTCACAATATTACATAAATACTATAAACCTGTTTCACAAAACTTTCATCAAACTAATCAAGCTTCCTCAGATCAGCCCCTGAAGAACAGGACCCCTAGAAAGCTTGGATTTCACAGAGAGGGGTAAGGAAAAGGTGGCAGCGTCCCAGATGGAGCCGAGCCTGCTTATTACCTGAAACTCAACGGCATGGTTACGTCCTATTTAGTCATTTCACTAATGTCTCCTCGTTCTTTGTTCATGCCCGGTCCTTGACGAACTGCGATTTCAATGGCTCCCTCCATTTGCAAGCACATGCTCTAAACGTCCCTGAGGTTTTTAAAAGGAGGGACGTGCAACAGCAGCCATTACCATTACGCAGACCCATTACAGGGCACAACGGAGGACAAGCACTTGATGACAGCTATAACAAGACGGGTCTGCTCTCCCTTCCGGGCTTTTGTGGACCGGCAGACATCATCCGCTCCAGGTCGGGGGATAAAACAGGCCTCGGAGTAACACAGGTGATGGAGTTCACTTCCTCCATGTGACCGTTATGGAGTCTGTAGGGAGGGAAAGGTGATGTTGCTGCAGGTCCCAGATCTGAAATAATAAACGTGATGCCAAACACAGTTGGCATCACACCGCCAGGCTGGAGTTAACAAACAAGACGAACCGACACTGGGAGGCGTTAACAGGCTAGTTCTCCAACACATCGGCGTGCTGCCGTCACAGAGAACATCACACGCCTCTTTGTTCTCCACCTTTCCTTTCATTTAGAGATTCGATCAGTGGGCTGCTGAGAGCAGAGGGCTTCATCCTCACCCGTGGCATGGCATGGCTGCACGGATTCATCTGAACCTGCAGAATATCTGATTACGCTTCACGTGGAGTTCTTTAGAAAACAGAAAATTGAGTTTCTGAGCTTCTTAGAGGCGGAGTGATTAACATTCCACTGGGAACATCACAGGTTTACATTCCCTAGATGATCAGAATAGATCTGCTCCCGGTAATACGGAGCTATTAGCTGATATTTATTCCTCACCAGGGCTCTTATTCTTTCTGGATAAACCCTGTGTCCACTCACTGTCCACTCTATTAGACACTCCTACCTTTCTGGTCCACCTTGTAGATGGACAGTCAGAGACGATAGCTCATCTGCTGCTGCACAGTGCAGTGTTGGTCATCCTCTAGTCCTTCAGAGTCTCCTCTCTGTACCTGACTGACCCAACACCACCATTACAGACATCCAGCGAGCAGTGGTGTCCTCCATCAGTCATCCTGTTAGTGCAGCACCATCGGCAGACGGCTGCACCACCCAGGACTACACGCACACAGACCGTTACCACGACTGTCCTTAACACCACGTCACCGTCACCAAACACTGCAGTGGTGTCGTACCAGACTGTCATGGAGTGACTCAGAATGGCAGCGGGTCATCTTCAGTGACGAGTCCCGCTTTAGTCTTGGTGGAGACGCCCAACGAATCCGTGTGTGGAGGCACCGTGGTCAGCACCAAGATGGACGGTCTGTTGTCACACGTCCAGAAGGCCTGGTGTCCCTCCACCTCCACCCCTACCGCACCATCTGCAGGAACTGTGTGAGGATGTTCAAGCTGCATGGGATGGATTATCACAGGACTCCATTAGGAACCTCTACAGCTCCATACCGAGACGTCTGGCGTGTTGGGTTAGCGAACACGGCGGCCTGACGCCATACTGAGAGACAGACTTCTGTATGTGTAGCTCAGTAAATATTGATCATATCAGTCTAAACTTATCACCAGTTATTGATCCTGGTCACCTTTATCTTCCTTCCCAACACCACCGCACTCCCACACCTCCTTCTGGGTGCAGCTGTTCTGTAGATGATGAGTGTATGGTGTCTGATTCGTTGACTTATTCGGGGCAGCCCAATGAATGTATCATGAGGGAGGAGCCTGATCTCACCTTAAATTAGCTCACTGGTTGGTGTGAAGATTCCCATCTGCACTCAGACACCTCTAAAACAGTAGCTGAGGTGTGAGGAATTGGAGCAGCCAGGAGCAGCTTTATCTTCTCCAGGCTTCCTGTAACGTTCTCCGGATCAGACAGGAGACGTCTTCCAGGCCCTTCGTTCGTCTGGTAATCAGTATTTGGTGTGTGGAGGAGGAACTGTTCTTTACAGGTGTGGTGGTGGTGGTGGGAACCAGGGTTCTCCATGTCTACAACACACATATGGACACTTTGTGTACTATCTAGACCACCAGTGAACCTACACGTGTCCTCTGAGCTTCCCAAATGATGAATGAAGCTTCTGTCTAGCAGCTTCGGCCCCCAGGGGTCTCCAGCTTTACCATCTCTGGCCTGTACAACACAGAGGAGATGGACTGAGAGTGAAAGACAGTTAGAGCATCAGAGTAGATCATGAGATGAAGCCTGTCTCTCTCTCTCTCTGTCTCCCTCTCCTTCTCTCTCTCTCTCTCTCTCTATCTGTCTTCCTCTCCTTCTCTCTCTCTCTCTCTCTCTCTCTCTCTCTCCTTTTCTCTCTCTCTTTCTCTCTCTCCCTCTCTCTCTCTCTCTCTCTATCTGTCTCTCTCTCCTTCTCCCTATAAGTCTGTGCTCTCTCTCTCTCTCTCTCTCTCCATAGATCTTTGTACATCTCTCTCCCTCCCTCCCTCCATCCCTCGCTCTCTCTCACTCCCAACTGATCTTTGTACACTCTCTCTCCCTCCCTCCCTCCCTCTCTCTCTTCCTCCCTCTCTCGCTCACTCTCTCTCTCTCTCTCTCTGTCTCCTTCTCTCTCTCACTCCCTATAAGTCTTTGCTCTCTCTCTCTCTCTCTCTCTCTCCTTTTCTCTCTCTCTCTCTCTCTCTCTCTTTCTCTCTCTCCCTCTCTCTCTCTCTATCTGTCTCTCTCTCCTTCTCTCTCTCTTACTCCCTATAAGTCTTTGCTCTCTCTCACTCTATCTCTCCCTCTCTATAGATCTTTGTACATCTCTCTCCCTCCCTCCCTCCTCCACAAAGGTACTCACAACACGCACACACTCTGACAGACTCAAGGATACTCACAGCACTAACTGATCTTCGTAACAATCATGCTCTCCTCGATACCTAACATGTATCTTCTCTCTCTCTCTCTCTCTCTCTCTCTCTCTCTTTCTCTCTCTCCCTCTCTCTCTCTCTCTCTATCTGTCTCTCTCTCCTTCTCCCTATAAGTCTGTGCTCTCTCTCTCTCTCCATAGATCTTTGTACATCTCTCTCCCTCCCTCCCTCCATCCCTCGCTCTCTCTCACTCCCAACTGATCTTTGTACACTCTCTCTCTCCCTCCCTCCCTCCCTCCCTCTCTCTCTTCCTCCCTCTCTCGCTCACTCTCTCTCTCTCTCTCTCTGACTCCCTTCTCTCTTCTCACTCCCTTTAAGTCTATTGACCTTCTCTCCTCTCCTCTCTCTCTCTCTCCTTCTCTCTCTTTTCTCCTCTTCTCCCTCTCCCCCCTCTATTCTGTCCTCTCTCCTTCTTTCCATCTTACTCCCGTCACATACAGTCTTTGCTCTCTCTCACTCTATCTCTCCCTCTCTATAGATCTTTGTACATCTCTCTCCCTCCCTCCCTCCATCCCTCGCTCTCTCTCACTCCCAACTGATCTTGTACACTCTCTCTCTTCCTCCCTCCCTCGCTCTCTCTCTCTTCCTCTCTCTCACTCCCAACTCATCTGTGGACTCTCTCTCTCCTTCTCTCTCTCTCACTCCCTATAGGTCTTTGCTCTCTCTCTCTATCTCTCCCTCTCTATAGACCTTTGTACACTCTCTCCCTCCCTCACTCTCTCTCGCTCTCTCTCTCTCTCACTCCCAACTGATCTTTGTACACTCTCTCTCTCTCTTCCTCCCTACCTTGATCTCTCCCTCTCTATAGACCTTTGTACACTCTCTCACTCCCTCGGTCGCTCCGTCGCTCTCTCTCTCTCTCACACTCCAAACTGTTCTTTGCTCTTTCTGTCTCCTCCCACTCTCTCACTTTCTATAGATCTTTGTACACTCTCTCTCCCTCTCACTCCCAATTGCACCCCTTTGCACTCTCTCTGTCTCTTTCTTACTCTGTTTTTGCATTCTCTCTCACTCTTTCTTTCTCTCTCTCATTTTCTCCTTCACTCCCTTTATAGGTCTTTGCTCACTTTCTCTCTTTGTGGAACCTACACACTATCTCTCTTGCTCTGTATCTCGTTCACATCACTCTCTCTCTAGAATACTTTTATCTCTCTAGGATCTTCCCTCTCTCTCTCTCATCTCTCTCTCTCTCTTCCCTCTCTCTCTCTGCTGTTGGTGTTTATCTGTGTCCCGTATTTACAGGCGGTGTTGTTCCTCCGCCCGCTGCCGGTGCTTGTCCTTAGATGAATAGCCACGCTTGGGTGGAAAAGCTAATTATGTTTGATTGTATCCGTGGTCGGGTGAAAAAGGTAATTACTTGTGATCAGGCAGGAGAGTGTCCTCTTGGAACACCACGCTTCCCCACCGCTTCTGGAGAAGATGGGGAGGAGCAGCGGTGCAGTAGGAAATCTTTTCAGACTCGCACACCTCACCTTTACTTTCTCTCCCAGGCGCAACAACAAAACACACGTGCTGGTGCACATGACAGGACGTGTCTCCACACATGAAGATGGAGTATTAAACCAGACATGCTGGACTCCATCCCTCTGCACTACAGACGTTCCCGGGGTGAAGATGCTAAGTTCAGCAGGCACTGCTTTGCGTCTGCCAGGCTCAGGTTTGGGGTGAAGAGTTAGGAAGCCTGCCAGCTTGTTCTGCTGATGCCTTGAGTTTGGACTTCTGAAGAGACAATGGCCCTTATTCATCAAAGCTGCAGTCAAATCTGATCGTAAAACCAGCACACCCACATTTCACGCTCAGTTTTACTGTTCATCAGTTTCATCCTTGGCGTATCGGCACTCGTGCCTGACTTAGAACAGTTTAACAGCCTGAAAAATATCTTTTCGAGGTTAAATAATCCAAATAACTGCCAATAACATTAATACCATCAGCAACAACAGTAGCAGTAATAAATCACAAGGACTACACCGTAGCATGGGCAGGGAGTGAGTCTGCCGGGAGACAGGCTGCTTATTAAAGACACCAGCAGAAAAGCACCTACATACAAACAAGCTCGTGTTGGAGGTCACCACCATTTACCAAACCTGACCAACCATCGGCCTGGCAGAAAATACATCTCCATGCCTCCAGTGAGCAAGCCAAGGGCCAAAAGACAAAACTTCCTCAGCGCAAGAGGAAAAAACCTCGAGAGGAACCAAGACTCGGACGGAGAGATTAGAAACTGGTCTGATAATCAGAAGAAGAATTAGAATTCAGTATGAGACCGCACAGGACAGGCAGTTGTTTGGCATCAGCCCACACAGGATGGGCAGTTGTTCAGTGTCAGACCGCACAGGATGGGCAGTTGTTCAGCATCAGACCGCACAGGATGGGCAGTTGTTCGGCATCAGACCACACAGGATGGGCAGTTGTTCAGTGTCAGACCGCACAGGATGGGCAGTTGTTCAGCATCAGACCGCACAGGACGGGAAGTTGTTCAGCATCAGACCGCACAGGATGGGCAGTTGTTCAGCATCAGACCGCACAGGATGGGCAGTTGTTCAGCATCAGACCACACAGGATGGTCAGTTGTTTGGCATTAGACTGTGTACCCTCACAAATCTCATTTATAAACGTGGTTCTTTGAGATCCAGCCATTGAAAAGCTCGATACGGTTCCACTATGGCAATGGTCACCCACCCACTCTCCTTCTGGAGGTCTGCCTAGTTTAGATTTAACCTGCATCCAACTTGATGCCATGGCATGCACAGGCAGTGGTTTCATCCAACAGCAGACTGTACATGGCACACGGGTGCTCAAACCTAAGCCCTGGATCGTAGCGTTTATGAGACGGAAGGCTGAAAATGATTAATAATAATAATCAATAATAATGGTTAATTAGCTCATCAGTTTAATTAGATGTGTTTAATGAGGCAGAGCGCTGAGCTGTGGGCCATGAGGACGCGGGTCCAACACATGCGACTTAGCAGGAGCAAACGTTCTCACCATGTTGGCAGATAGTTTTACGTATTTAAGAGGTTTGTTTTAAACAGGCCGAATTATCTACCAATACACTGAGAACATTTAGTGTACAAATAAAAATATCTGGAAATAAAAAATAAATCTGATACAGAAAAAAATCTCCACTGTTTAAAAGACCGTTTTACCTGCCAGGACCTTACCTTGCGTGGATGCTGGTATGATATGATCAGGTTCATCACCAGACAATGCTGTGACAAGGCTGGTTGACTCAGAGGACTGATCGTATTCACCTGTTGCTCATACACAGGTCTGGATGTATACTCCTTTGTTTGTCCCCAGGCTTTGGAAGTGCACTGAGTGTTCATCCCTGGGTTTCTGGTTTCCTCTGGTTTATGATCTATGCCTGGTTTTGGTCACTACTCTTGTGTTCCCGTGTTGG
Organism: Prochilodus magdalenae; assembly: GCA_024036415.1. NCBI lineage: Eukaryota > Metazoa > Chordata > Actinopteri > Characiformes > Prochilodontidae > Prochilodus > Prochilodus magdalenae. The sequence continues at coordinate 126,326 of JAMWET010004292.1, forward strand.
TCAGATTCCTGGTTTGGTTCGTCTATTCATTTCGGCCTTGTCTCTCCTGCTGGTTATGTTCGCCCTCGTTAGTGTCGGTCTGTTAGCGGTGACCGTTTTTATTCCATCACTGACCTTTTGTCAATAAATCTGATGGAGCTTTCAGATCTGCGAGTGTCCGCTTAGCCCTTCCGGCGTCACGGTGTCTGTTAGAGTGAGCTCTGAGCTGGACTGCCTAATAGAAGCTGAACTGGTCTCCACAGTTTAGAAGCTGAAGCTCTCAGGAGCTGAGAGAGTCTCTCCACGGTTCCTGTGCTGTACTAGAGATGGGACCAAGTCCTTCATGGTGCACACCGGATCCAACTGGATTGCTTGGCAGTACTGCTGGACTACGGTTACATTTACCTTTACAGCGTTTAGCTGAGGCTCTTATCCAGAGCGACGTACAAGGTTAACCATATTACAGGTAGACCAGTGTAGTGTTAGGAGTCTGGCCCAAGGGCTCTTACTGGTGTAGCAGCATAGTCACCCAGACTGGGATTCGAACCCCAGTCTCCCACATGTGGTGTTACTCCCTGGCGGGTAGTGGTGTTATCTGCTAAGCTACACCAACCAGACTAGGTGTTTTTGCTCTGTGTCATGGCCTGTGGTCCTTTGCGTCTCTCTGTGTCAGTGTGTGTGTTAAGTCTTTGTTTTGTTAGTCTGGTTCCCGGCCCCAGTATCCCCACACATGATGATTTTACACACTGAGGTATCTAGATCTTTTACTGAGCTGGGAAAATCTGCTGGAATTCCCTACAGGTGTCTCTAAAAGTCGACTCACTCAAGCTGCCACCTTCAGACAGCCTGTTTTATTGGTTTTCTCATTACGTTATTATTTTTATTTTCAGTATAGGCTATTATTATTCTAACTTTTTATATCCTACTTTATTTTAAATCTATTACTGTTTTATTTACAGATTTAAATTAGTTTTCCTAATCCTTTTTATTTTACATTTTATTTTAGTTTGCCTATTCATCCTTCCGAGATTGTTTTATTTTTACCTTTCCTAGTTAAACCTTATTTCTATTTTTAATTCTTTATTCCATGTGTATTGTTTATTATCGTCAGTTTGTTTATGTTTATGTTATTTTAACCAGATTAAATTCCACTTTAATTCTAAACTGTAAATGTTCAGCTGCACTGAAAATGAGGGACACCCTTACTGTACTGCCGAGTGAAAATAATGTTTGATTGATTGATTTATTGATTGTTTGATTGATTGATTGACTGACTGACTGACTGACTGACTGACTGATTGATAGATTGATTGATTGATTGGTTGGTTGATTGGTTGATTGGTTGATTGATTTTTTGATTGATTGATTGATTGATTGATTGATTTTTTTGATTGATTGATTGATTGATTGATTGATTGATTGATTGATTAAAAATAACTTACAGACACCCAAAATATATCAAGCCCTGAATACAAAAATGTGGAACAGTGGAACCGTGACTTCAGTCCCGCCTGTGACCTTGTGTACCTGTCCATGGTCTCTTGTTTGGGCATGTATCCAAATCTGATCGAATGCAAATTTATGGAGGGAGTTTTAGGATGTACGCTACAGCTCGTATATTTATTCACCTCCTGGGTGTCCTGGAACAGGCCGGTGACATGCGCTGATCCGTTCAGGGTCGCGACCTTTTGTGAAGCTGTAGTCGTGCAGGAAGTGCAGGTCACCGGATGACCCAAAGGTTGAAGTCAGTCAATTAGTGGACGGATAGCAAATCTGCAGCAGCTCAGAGCTCGACTGTGTTCCACTAAGCACCAGATCTTCTCTAACTGCACAACCCGCTGCAGTCCTGTGCCCTCTGGCTCTGTGTCAACAGAGCGCTGGATAAGGGAAGAAGCTGAGGAAGTGCGTGGGCTACATCAGACAGATACAAAGCCTCATTATGAGGAGTGTGAACACGGCTAACTGATAGAAGAGACTCGTATTTACTGTCTACTGTGATCTCGCTCACATACCCAGAGGACAACATCACTGATCACATGTTCTTGTTTGTCTCAGGAGGTCTCCTCAGGCTGCTTAGAAGAAACATCATCAAGCAAAGAGGAGGCATGAGACACTTCACTGTCTACCATCTAGGAGAAGCTACCAGAGAGACGTTATATGGCCAAAAGTATGTGGACACCTGAGGATCGCATCTGAATAGGCATGTTGGACATCCCATTCCAAGTCCACGGACATCGGTACAGCGCTGTCCCTCTGCCTCCACTCCTCTGGGAACCTCTCCACGTGATTTTGGACTGTGTCTGTGGGAATTTGTGGCCATTTGTGAGGTCAAGAGCTGGACGAGGCTTACACTCGAGATTCCAGTCCATTCCAAAGGTGTTCAGTAGGGTTGAGGACAGGGCTGTGGAGTTAAAAGTCAAACTCAAACCGTGTCTTTCCACACCCATCGTCAAAGGAATGGCGGAATGGAAGGAGGTGTGGGAGTGCAGATGCTGTTGATAAGGAAGATAAAGGTGACCAGGATCAACTGGTGATAAATTTAGACTGATATGATCAATATTTATTGAGCTACACATACAGAAGTCTGTCTCTCAGTATGGCGTCGGGCCGCCGTGTTCGCTAACCCAACACGCCAGACGTCTCGGTATGGAGCTGTGGAGGTTCCTAATGGTGTCCTGTGATAATCCATCCCATGCAGATTGTACATCCTCACACAGTTCCTTCAGTTGGTGCGGTAGGGGTGTGAGGTGGAGGGGACACCAGGTCTTCTGGACGTGTGACACACAAACCGTTTCATCTCGGTGCTGACCACGGTGCCCTCCACAAACACACGGATTCGTTGGGCGTCTCCACCAAGACTAAAGACGGGACCTCGTCACTGAAGATGACACGCCTGGGTGGGGCTCAGTCTGAGTCACGAAGACTCCATGACAGTCTGGTACGACACCACTGCAGTCTTTGGTGACGGTGACGTGGTGTTAAGGACAGAGATAAGGCCTGTCCTTCCTTACATCACATGCGTGGCTGAATGTGAAGCTAGATTCGTTTGCATGTTTCAAGTCATCCCAAGACATGTTAAAACACACCACTGTAACACTGACCTATAGTACAGTGGAACTACAGTGTGGGAGGTATCAGAATGAGACAGTGTTGGCTGAGTCCCAAAAAATTTCATCATCCATGAGCTGCATTAGCAGTAATCATCTAAAGTACTTCTTTAATCATAATCATATATATATTCAGAGATCCAGGGCATCATTAATGGGCTGGGAGTCAGGGGCTAGGCCCTTTCCAGAGAGGTCTGAAGACATGCACCTCAATGAGAAATGATCCCAAGTCCCAAAATGCCAGTTTGTTCTGAAAGCCTCTACTCCACAGGCTAATGTGCTCATTGTTAGAATAGATGGGGGTCCAAAAATCTATCAGTCTAGCTCTTTCCTTGATGAGAAGGAGAAGAAGAGAGTCTGCAGTTGATCTGGTGGGTTACAGCTCTCACACCAGTGAAGAAACACAAAGCTTGGCTCCAGTGGCCTCTGAGGTGTGTTCACTAGTGTGTGGGTGTTTCCCTGCACAGGTGTGTTCAATATGGAGGCTGAATTCATCTGTGTGTAAGCACAATTGGCCAAATGGTGTAATCTAATCTATCTTAATGCTAGCCAGCTAGCTAACCTAGCTAAGATTAGCACCCACTGCCAACGCTGGCCATTGGTGGAGACCCTTAGATAGCCTGTGGGTTTTAAAAGGGGTTCCTTGCTATGAAGCCACATCTTCATGTATCCGTTGTAAGGCTGGTTAGCCAAACACGCTGACAAAGACGGCTAGCTAAGGTGCTAGCATGTTCCCCCGTGTCAGTGTGGGTTTCCTCCGGGTGCTCCGGTTTCCTCCCACAGTCTAAAGACATGCAGCCAGGTAAGTTGGAAATGCCCAAAATCTGCTGCGGGAGCAAAGTGACCGCGGGGGAACTTGGTGGCTCGAGGCTACCGCTCCTATGTGTCCCCTGATCTTGATAGG